>JBBMKC010211039.1:0-23293 GCA_037834085.1 Bipalium vagum | reverse complement strand
TATTATTATTATTATTATTATTATTATTATTATTATTATTATTATTATTATTATTATTATTATTAATATTAATATTAATATTATTATTATTATTATTATTATCATTGTTCTCAATTTTAAAAAAACCTTCTTAACGATATAAGTAATAAAATAAAAGAGTAATAATAATATTTACACAAAAATGAAAAATAAATGCATAAAATAAAGAAATTTAAAAAGTACAAAAAAATACCGACCGAGATTTGTAAAACAGGCATTCATTAAATTTGTCGCTGCCTCTTTGAGCTCGAAAGATTTGGATGCAAAATTTAGGGAAATAGTGTTGATAAATTCTGACAAGAATTCTGTAGGAAATATTGAAGAAATGCAGGGGATAATTTTGTGACAGACATTGAGAGCGGTGACTGCAACTTTCGTATTGTTATCATTGAGACGAGGGATAAATTCTTTCAGCATTTTGAAAATACTTTTCTGAGGTAGATCAAGACCATTCAATTCGGCTTTTTTCAGTACCGCCTCCAAGCCGACCTGACGATTTCGAAAGTCCGGTGATGACAACTGTGCACAAGTGTTGGCCAACCAATCCTTATCGTCATCGGACAACTCAGGTCCAGGAAGTCGGGTCATTGATCGACTACTGCCTCTGGAAAGTGAAGAAACTTTGGAACCTAAATTAACGAGATTTGTTGCGCTGGCGTCACGTGAAAGAGATCCAGTTCTTTGCATTCCGGCAGAATGGGAAAATGGAGGTGAATCGCCGATACCCTTGATTATAATAAACGGATAACTTTATCAGCCAATTACAAAATATGTGTAATAGATTATATAGATAAAATCTTCAGTGAATGAGTCCAGATAATATTGACTTTTGGCAAGGCTAGATTTGTTCAAATTTTTTAAGGCAACTAAGATAATTGCAAAAAACGTGTTATTTAAGATATTTGATAAATTCTTTGAGATATCATCTAAGTTAGAAAGTCTTTGAGTTGGAGACTTTAAAATGAAAGAGGATTTTTTCGTTCTTTCTGAATTCAACTATCAAAGTCTCAACAATAATTTATATTTTATCCTGGACAAGAATTAATCAGGTACATAAATCTAGTTTCACTCCATAAATCACTCGTTCACTTTCTTAGGAAGCATTAAAAATAAAATAGTATATTTTATTTTATTATATTTTAGGTTACGATTAACAGAGTGAATACTGGTTAGTAGTGGTTATTGTCAATTCGTCATAAACAGCTTAAGACGGACACTGACAGTAGAAGAAGGTTAGAAGTTGGTTTCCTATATGTAGAATAATTAGAATTGTGCTTCGATCAACTTAAAAATATGCAGAAGTTACAAGGATGTCCAATTTGACAGGCTTGACAATATCAACATTTTTGAGAACAAAAAGCAGAGATAGGGTTTTTATAAATTAAATTATAAAAATTTTCATTTAGAATGAGGTAGTCCAACAGGAAAATAGAAAATCGAACTATTCAAAAATTAGACAGCTCAATTGTAATAAATTATTTTAAATTAATAATAATAACAATAATAATAATAAAAATAATAAAAATAATAATAATAATAATAATAATAATAATAATAATAATAATAATAAACTATTATTAATTAATACTTATAATTAACTATAATTTACTTTATCTCCTTTGATATGTGGAAGAGCAAATGATGATAATCCTCTATCTCCAAAATCTCCTTCTTCTCCACGTTCTCCTTTATCACCATATTGACCGTTTAAGCCAGGAGTGCCAAATTCACCCTAATTTTATCATACTTTTATGATGTAAATTTATTTGAAAGAATAATTACTTGCATTCCATCACAACCTGGAATACCTTTTTCCCCCTTATCTCCACGCATCCCAGGAAATCCCTTTAATTAATATATACAGTATAATACCAGATGATTCTTGTAGAAAATTACCGGTTCACCAATCCTGCCCGGGTAGCCTGGGTTACCTGGAATTCCCTAAGAAATTATTTTTTTTAATTTTATTTTTATGAAATTCTTTTATATTTTACAATATATAATTATTATTTTTCAATATTTATCTCGAATAATATATAATAATTATTATTAGAATCTATAAAAATTCTTATTAATAAAATAAAGTTATTTATCGAAAATACAGAGTCCGTTTTGCTAGTGGTCTCACTGAGATAGTTACAATAGGTTACAAAGAAATTTTATAGATATCAGCCTTTCGCTTCATGCCAAGACAATAATCCAGTCTGGTTCTTCATGAATATTCGTCATTGATTAAGGCACAATAAAATCAAGAAATTTTTCTGTGAAAGTTAGTGATTTTCTAAATGATTCTGATACCAATTTTCTTCACATCATTTGGTCAGCAGAAGGGTTCAGATCAGTATTGTCTTGAATACTCTCTTTACATCCGAAAATAATTTTTAAAATTCTAAGCCTCTGTAATGTTTCGGAAGCAATAATATTTATAATAAATAATATTAATAATAATTTTAGTGGATTATTGGAATTAGAATTGAATTAGAGCTAAAAATCCATAGCAAGAAATGTGGAATATTAAAATTTGATAAAATAGGTGCAATTGTTATGACAATTGTGTAGAAAAATTAAGGTACTTAAAATCTTTAGAACTTGTAAAGTCATGAAAGTAAAAGTATCAGTAAAACAAAAATGGAATATAAAAAGACTATCATTATTTTCATTTGTCACTTAAATTCTGAATTTACTTTTAGGTAGGTTGAACCTTCAAATCTATAATAAAGTTTTATAGTATTAAGAAGTTATTTTTATTAAGATTATTACACTTAGCATGCTATAAATATATTTTATCAGGGCTTACTCTCTCTCCTTTCCATCCTTGTGGACCTAATGCTCCATTGATTCCTTTATATCCTTTAGGTCCAGGTAGTCCAAAAAATCCCATTTCCCCTTTGTCTCCAATTATTCCTCTAATTCCCATAAACCCAGGATAGCCCTGTATAAAAAATTGAAATCAATATATTAGC
Organism: Bipalium vagum; assembly: GCA_037834085.1. Classification (NCBI taxonomy): domain Eukaryota; kingdom Metazoa; phylum Platyhelminthes; order Tricladida; family Geoplanidae; genus Bipalium; species Bipalium vagum. The sequence continues at coordinate 20,291 of JBBMKC010211039.1, read as the reverse complement.
TTTATCATTATATAATAATAATATTATTATTATTATGATTATTATTTTATTATTTATACTTCTAATATTTAATTAATATAAAATACAAAATTAGAATGTTAAAACCAATGATTTTGTAAACTCTAAAAAGGCTCGGATAAAATAAAGGTAGTTCATTATACTTTAGATAAAATAACAGTTCAGTTAAAGATGTTAATAATTCGGATCTATTAAGTATAATGACAGGTATACTGTCAAATTTAATTGGTTATAATTTTTATCATGTCGTCATATTTAAATGATAATATATTATTAACGTATATATATTAATATTTTAATTTATGTTTATCAATTCTTTGGAACTTTTTTAACATGAGTTTTTAAAGGAGTCCGTGATATGCTTAAAATGAAAAAACGTTATGCATATGTTTTGCACATCTGATGACTACAAATTGAGATACTTCAAAGATAATACGACACTTAGTATTCGTACGGAGTCATGGATATCAAATTTTAAGATTCCTCTAAATATAATAGTGAAAGCAATCATTTTATGGTCCAGAAATATGACTTTTGTATAAATTAAGAAGACAGTTAAAATATCTGCACCGGTTTATATCATATTAAGAAAAATTTTAGTTGGTAAATCAAAGAATATTACACTGTCAATCCAATTAAACTTGGAAGGCCCAACGTAATAGTGTGTGTTGATGAGACTAAACTCAATCATAATGTAAAATCACATCGTAGATGTGTTCCTATTTCGCCTGCATGATGTTTATGTATTGTAGACACATCAATAAAACCGGCCTCGGGGTTTGCAACAATGTTAGCTGACAAAATAATGCCATTTTATCCCAATAATTGAAAATTTTGTGCGTCTAGAAAGTATTATTCATACTGATTGATAGGTTAAATTGATTCTTCTCCTAAATTATTCATTAAATGCAAAAAACACTAAACTACCTTTTTAAAAACTGTTTATTTATCAAAAATCAATTGTCTAAACAAATACTTTAAATTATTATCTAACATCCCCCTCGATAAAAATTTTTGCATCTTCTTCACATTACGCTGCAGGGTTCAACCTAGCTCATCTCGGATTTTATATCTCCTTGGATGTATTTTTTCTATCACTGTGAATGGTCCTATTTTCAGCTATTATCAATACTTTTCTCCAATATCGGAAATCCTTTTTGTTTTTTCTGCCTCTGTAGATTGATCATTTGAATGTGTATCTTTTCCATACCACTCTTCACGAAATGTTTTCTTTCCAAATATAATTTCCGCCGGACTTCTACTTGTTGTCTTCTGCACCGTAGCATTTATAGTAAATTCGATATCTGTAAGTATTGAGGCCCATATTTCACCTTTTCTTGACTTTTGAGACGCCATCACCATCTCTCTTATTGTCCGGAATTGTCTCTCTATCATTCCGTTGCTGTTATGATGATAAGGGCTTGATACGCATAGAACTGCTTTGATATGGCTTGCAAGCGTCTTCATTTGTGCTGACTGAAAACTCCTTCCACTGTCGACGTGTATTTCCTTTGGAGCTCCAAATATCAGAATCCACTTTTCTTTTAAGGCTTTACTTATAGTTTGCTCGTCTTGTCTTGCAATTGGTATTAGTTTTATGTATCGGCTGAAATGATCAACAATGCCTAAAATATACCTCTTTCCATCTCTGGTCACTGCAAAGGGTCCACCAACATCAACAAATATTTTTTCAAATATCTCTAATGAATATATCGGAATTGCTTGTTCTTTAACTTTTATCGTCATGGTTTTGTTTCTTTTGCAGTCCTCACAATTGTCAATAATCTCTCTAACACATTCCCACATGCGTGGCATATCGAAATTTTGACACAAATATGAAATTACTTTCTCTGCACCCACGTGTGTCAACATTTTATGAACCGACATGATGAATTCTCTTTGTTTAATCATCTTTGAACAATATTTGAACATTTTGTGTTTGGGCAATTTCTTCGGATGTGACCTATTCATCCGCATCCATAGAATATCCGTTCTTTTCTTTCTGGACATAATCTAGCTATGTGTCCAGCCTATTTTATGCATAGCAAATTATTGATCTTCTTTCTGGAAGAGCTGTTGGTGAAATATTTCGGTTATTGGTGTAGGTCTTTGTGTTTCTCATTTTCGGATTATTAGCAAATTTATTATCCATGACAGCATCCCTGTATGATCTAATTGTGCTTATCTTCTCTTCTTTAATAGTTTCCTTGATGGTTCGCACGTCTGATTTCTTCTTTGACCTTTTTGTGAATCGTCCCATTTTGTAACAATTCAACAGGAAGTGCTAATATCTTCTCCACCAATTCTTCGGCCGTATTGAAAAATACTTCGACATCTTCCTCTCCTTGCCTAAGATTCACTATTTCTTCAAAAATGGATAGTGATTTATTTGGATGTGCGAAGGCCAAACGAAGTCTTTCTTCAAACCCTGAGGCTTTCCCTGATGTGCTGATATATGATTCTTCTAGGTCTGGATAAATCATCTTCTCAATCCATACTTCTCTATCTTTCTTCAATATCAAAATAGCGATTGCATGATCTGATGAACTTCTTTAAATCATCAGTCCTCTGAAAAGTCTCTGGAATGAATCTTTCCAGTAATGATTTAGGTGTGGTCGCTATGATAGGTTGAATTGATTCTTCTCCTAAATTATTCATTAAATGCAAAACACTAAACTACCTTTTTAAAAACTGTTTATTTATCAAAAATCAATTATATAAACAAATACTTTAAATTTTAACACTGATGGAGCCAGTGTATTCACACCCAACATGTAGAGTTATAATAACAAAATTATACATTCTATTAAAGATATTCGCGGTGTGGATGCAGACTCCTTGCAAGAATTTATGTTTATAGTTCAATTCCAGAGGTTGTTATTTGGAAAGATTTAGGAATTGATTCGAGTGGATTGTTAAATAATATGTGTATTAAGTGTATTTATATTTTTGTTTGTTTTTGTATTTGTATTCTTTGTGCTTTGATTTGTTTTTTAAACATGCCGTCAGATTTAATTGATAAGTTTTCATGCCGTCATATTTAATAGATCCAATAATTCAGTTGAAATATTATAAAATTCTGATTATAAATTAAACTAGAATTTACTTGTTCTCCTTTATTTCCAATACATAAACATTTATCTGGTGTACATATAGTTGAACACTTGAATGGATCTGACACTTTCTAAAAAATTAAGTTTTTATTAATATTTGTATATTATATTCTGTTGATTAGATTAATCAGTACTGTTTACATAGACTTAGGGATAAAATAATCAAGTTACTGAAATTGATAAAGTAAAATAACACTATGTTACTGAGAAAATCATTGCACTTTAACAGGCAAAAGTATTATTAAAAATATCAGAAGACAAGAAAGTGTTTTATTCAAGATATGATCCTTGCAAAGCAACTTATTCATGCCGATACAAAAAAGTTTATTAATTCCAATGACGTAGAATCGATAAGCTATTCTATAGTTGTAGAAGATGATAAAAATCATAGTCAGTAAGCTAAAATTCCGTGAGTATGTTGGGTAAGGCAGACAATCATATCACAAATCATTCGGCTTCTGCAGGAATTTTTTACCACTTTTGGTCAGGCAGTATTGTAAAAATTATTGAATGTTTTCTATTTTCATCAACTTCTTAACAATATCTTTCTCATGATAAAGTTTTCCTTTGATTTAAGAAACTGCTGTGACTAACCATGGGCCACCAAACCGACACCTTGGTATTCTTTTTTGTAATCTCGTATTTGCAAACTGACGTTGAGTTTTACTAATTTCCAGTCGCTGTGATGATGGCCACTTTAGAACATGATTTTCGCGAATCACATTTTTCCAGTAATCAAATAGATTGATTTCATTGATTTTTCGAGTGACTTATGCAGAAATATTACACAAGTAAAATACATGAAAATGTAAAACAGTTTCTGATCTTCCTTATAGTATAAAAATTACTGCGTTCAAAAAAATATTTTCAAAAATCTAATTTCAAATTTGAATACATAAAAATGCAATGATTTTCTTATTAATTTACTATAATCAATTCAATAAATCAATGTATCAATAAAGTTTTTAATTAAAATTTATAAAACATGATTAATTTATAAAATAAATATAAATTTAATAAATACATGTTAATTTATATTTATTATGATAAAAATAAAATAATAATAATAAAAATAATAAACGATTGGTAACTAACTGCAAAATATGATCTGATTAACATTACACATAGCAGAAGGTATCTAGAAAATAAATAAACATGAAACCCAAAATTAAAATAAATAAATCAATTATTTTATTCATAAATGTTGTTGATCAGATAATATTCCCACTTCAAATGATATGAATTCTGCAATTGATATTTTCTGTCTTCAATATTATTTTACATTGGTATAATTAAGATGGTTAATTATTTACACTTGAAAGTCTGAACACTTTCGTCTAATTATTTCAACGAAAATCCAGAAATATTCATAATCACTGTTTGTGTTACAGACGAAATTTATCCGACAAAAAATCGTAGAGTATTTATGAATGTCAATTTGTAAATATTCCCCCAAACGAAATCGATTACTTTTACTTTATTTAACAGTGGGTAGGTGCCATCAACAGATGATTAATGGGATTATGATTTCATGGAGTTAAGATGGATCTTGTTTTTCATATTTATTCAGTCTACGTAACAAAATATATCGGGAAACTAATTTATTTACCACATATTATTTTATTTCTATTTGGAATTTTAAGTAAACTAACAGTTTCAATCTCTTTAACTCTGACAATTTCTCAGAAAAATATTAATCAGTTTTATTTGGAATAAAATAAAGAATTTAATTATTTTATTTCGATCAGACTGATAAATTAAAAAATTATCTCACTAACCATTCTTAAAGGAAGTACTAAAAACTAATAATAATATTCTCTTCACAATTATTTCTGGAAAATATTATTAAAAAGATCAGTGGTGGTTATTGAATTTTGAATTAATAATAAAATTTATATGAAATTATTCATTGGTTTTTTTTATTATTAATTAAAATCGTAAATTTATGATAAGGAAAATGAGACAATCAATAAGAATTAATTTTAAATAGTAGTAGTTATTAAACATTTTGTTTTACATAACAGTCACGTGAAATGCTTATATCCCGTTAAATAAAATTCAAAATTTAAATTAGTTATAGTTTAAAATCCCGGTTTGTTAGAGTAAAATTGATAAATTTTTTGAAATCAGCGTCATAATCTAATCTATAGAAACATGATTTTATGTATGATGACAAAAAGTATTTTTTTATTGACCAGTCTAATTATTGATCTAACTGAATTTTAAAAATTTTGTCAAAATGTAATTATTCTTTATTAACGTTTTGTTTTAATACTGAATATTTCATGTAACCCATAGAAACATGACAAATTATATATAACAAGAAACCGACTGAAAATTAAATCAAAATAAGTTGAATAAAAAATTATTATTATTATTATTATTTGCAAAACAAATAATAAAACAAACTAATATTTTAAATTAAAAGCAAAATTATAATTACCTGAAATTATAACTCATCTAAATAAATTATGATTTTCGGCAAGTCTTAGTAATTGAGCAAATTAGTTAACAGATATTTTCCTGTTTCGACTTTAAATAACCAAATCAATATGATATAAAATATCGTAAATGGTAAATTGCCAAGGCTATATGAATGATACAAGACATGCTTAATTTCAGGATCGTCAATTTCATTGGTTCGTTTACTTTCTACGTTGTGCACCAAAATGGAAATATGCACAAATTTCCATTTTCAGCAGAGATTTGGACGTCAGACATTCATAATTCAATGAATATTCTTCAAAAAATTAATTATAATTAACTAAGCACTGCATTTTCATATATTTTCTAAAATATTTTAATTGTACATGGTTAATGATTTTTAAATAAATTATTGAAATGTTTGCTTTGGGTACATTGTGTGAAATGGCTAAAAATACTTCATCTTTAGTGCTGGAAAGATATCTAATCATTTTTGTTGATTTTTATATATATTGTGTAACTAATGAAATTTATTTCATTTTTCTGTGTTTGACGAAATAAAGCTTTTTTTAAAATTAATTTGCATTGTTCAAAAATATTAAGAAATTATTTATTTGTATTGTTTCTTCTGTTAAATTTGAAATACAATTTTTAATTAACATTAAACATCCGCAGAAAATAAAGTGAAATTTGTTAATGCATTGAATTAAAAGGTCAAGATTTGGTAAAGATTTAATTTATTGTATATAAAATATTTCTTACTTTTCATCTAACTTGTTTTAATGAAACATTAACTTGTCAAAATAATTGGCACAATTTATGAAAAGTTTATTAATTAATTTTTATAAAGCAAAGGCGCGAATCAGAATTGTAACTGTGATTCATGTTTTAAATTAATAACTCCTGGAATATGCAAAACGTTCATAAAATATCAAGTGTGAAAGAGAAAAATTACGAAAATTTTCTTTAGAATTTTGAAAGAAGTTGTTCATGCGAAAGTTAGAGTTTTCGGTTGAAATTTTAATATTTTAATGAAGACATTAGATAAAACACCTTAAAGTATATTGTTTAAATGTTGATTTTCCAAGAATCGATCAACATTGTACAAAAATTACCAGAGTATGATCAATTCAAATAATATGGGCATATTAAAAAATTGTTTGATCGTATATTTATATTGTTGTGACTTTAAAAATATTATCAATGTCGAATGTTTTTCGAGAATAAAAAATCGATTGATCAAACTGATTAATTTTCTAAAATTTTGGTCATACCATTTAATTAACATGACTAAGAAGTTTGTTCAGTAGACTAAATGTTTGGAAAGACATCAAGGACCATTTGCAGATTTTTGGAAGACCTGAAATAAAAAAGGTAACAGAATATAGGAATCTGGGGATAATGGTGGAAAACTGAGCAAGTTTTTTTTATTACAGGTTAAAAATACAAGATGGATAATAGTAAACCAAAAATAACAGAACGAACCCTTCCAAAATTAATTTGTGCTTACATATAGAAGTTGCTATGGAAAATTATGAGTTTTAAAGACTTATACCAAATTCCAGTTTTGTAGTTTAATATAAAACCAATAAGATATCTTACTATAAAAGTTTGACAAAATAATATTTATAAACTATTACCGATTCGTTGAAAAGTAAATCTATTCACATAATTTAAATATTTGATATCGACATAAATATCCACATTGTTCCGATTTAATGATTCCCCATTAAAAATTTATGGGGAATCATAGCTGGTCAGGTGCTCTGCAATGGAAAGCAATTTGACAATATCATCAATTTGAAAAACCGCATCAGAGATGTGTCCAATGTTATTACATTGGGTATCATTTTAAGGCTTGTCTGTACCATAACAAGATAGACTTCTTGAAGTCATTAAAACAATGGTAGTAAAAAATAATAAGTGATTATTTTATCGACAAAAATTATTTTACATACATATTATGCCAATATATAGCGCGTGGTTTGAAGAAAATGTAATGTGAGGTCAATTTTATTTCGGTTTCAAAATCAACTTTTTGTCCACAAAATATGTTATCAATATATTTATTATTTTTGACTTGCTCATATTGTTTTTCATATCTGTCTTTCGAATACATTAATCATAAGCTTTCTAATATAATGTTTGATTGTTTTGTCACTTTTTATGGGTGTGGTCAATTTAATTTCGTTAAGTGTATACTAATTGTGTACTGTACCTCTATGGATTGTCAAAAATTGTATTTGTTAGTTGAAAATTAATCGGAGATACCGGGATTTGAACCCGGGACCTTCACATGCGCATGCACTGCTCTGACCGCTGAGCTACATCCCCCGACTAATTTTCAATATATCTCATATTCCCTTCATTTAAACCTCACATCCATACCCTTAACCGCCCCGAGTCTCTTTACTTCTATTTCCATTTAATTCCTATTACATTTTTACTTCAGAGACCTCGTCCGCTGTTTGGTGTCCTGGTGTAGTCGCCATGTTAGTGAAAATTAATCGGAGATACCGGGATTGTTATTTTTGTAATTGCCTGTAATTTGTATTGAAATGTTTGGTTCATAGTTAATAAAATCATATTTTGAAGCTCTACGGAAATATATATTCAAAGTTTGATAACGCAGATAAACTTTGTGATCTGTAATAAAGAAAAAAAATTGAAATAATAATGTTATTTCAATTATGTATTCTAGTCAGATGAGCCATGTTCCAGATTTGGGACCTATTAAATTCACTGAACTTGTTGTAGTTTTTGCTAAAATTATCTTTTATAAAGATTAAACCTTGGTTTGAGATATTTTGGAACTAGAGTAGAAAAAAACTTTCTGATGTTAGAATTAATTTTTAATTTTCCAGACATGGTATTACAGTAATATTATAAGATATGAACAAGAAAAACATTTATTAGTATCAGTCTATCAGTGATATCAATTAACTATTAATACCAGAACAATTGGTACTTCTAGTATGACTATCAATACCATAGTTTTCATTTATTATTTTTGTGTTAGGATTATAATTGTTTAAACACTTTGATTTAAAGTTTGAAGACCGTCCTAACAAATACATCTTCAAAAAAAATTCTAAATTCCTATTTTTTATAAATTGTTGCCAATTTTCATTTTAAATTGAATACTTTTAATACTTTGTCAAAGAAATAATTAAATTTTTTATTAAAATCATTACTTTGATAAATTATATTTGTCACATTTTACTTGTTTAATTTGGTTAAATATTACAACAGTTAAATATTTAATTTAAACAAAAGTATTGTTCTGTAGATTTCTAATTAAAATTTTCTATTTTTTATTTTTCTGTACAGAGTAATTTTTTTACTTTGCATAATTGATTATTTTTCTCTAATGATTACTCTGGAAATTCATTTATTTATGTATTTTTTGACTATTTGACATGTCTTGTTTTTCAGATTTATGAACAAAGATAAAATCTTTACCGCCATTGCTTTACATATTCTACTTTATATAACTTTCCCTTCTATTCATCGAAATCATCTTGGTCTAAAATTTTAAAAAGTTTTTTGATAAATATATGTTATTTTAAAAGTTCCACCCACAAATTGTAAGAGTTAAAATATATTTAGAAATAATTAAAATGAATCATGAAAGTAATTAATTTAAAAATGTATTTATAATGCAATCATTATTTGCTACTATTATATAAATAAACATCCCCTTTCACAACATTACACATCCACCTTTCTCTTGAAAAGGATTATCTTTTTTGTTCACGAAACCCTTGACCAAATAATCCTTGTCTTTATTATCATTCATATATTGAATCATTATCTGTATACTTTCCGATATCGGTCTCCTGTTCATTGCGGCTTCCGCTCGAAGTTGTTCGACTAACTTTTTCTGTTGACTGATTCCCGACATTTTAATTTACTGAAAAAAATAATAGACATTTTAGAGCTGCTAAATATTTATCACAAAATTTCCTCATTAAACCAACAAGATCTTGCAGAATATTATCGATACTCTGCTTTCTTATAACATTTCTTATAAATATAAATGTTTAAAATATCTCTCACCGAAATTGATGATAATAATGTTTGGAAAAATAATATTTTGATAATTCACAAGAAATAAAACTACACTTACTGACATCGACGAAACCTGAATTAAGGATGAATGAAAGAGAATTCTGTGAATAGATAATTTATGCAAATAGTCACACACAGTCTCAATCACAGGCCAGAGAATACCACAGAAACCGATTTTCAATGACATCATTCTAATGAGCATGAAGGAATTTGTCTACGTAAAATTAAACCATTGTAGAATCAATAAAAAATCGATACTATAAATTGAAAGAGAGAGATTAATAGTTTCGCGATATATATATATATATTAATAGATGATAAAATACACAAAACGGATTCTTGTCAAATTTGACCGGGTTGTATGTTTTGACTTTGATAAAAGCTTTATTTTTAAAATTAAACGATATATTCTATGCTGATTGTAACTGGCAATTATTATTTATGATTTGTTTTAATTTCCTGTGTTTTATATTATATTTTTTAAAAAAACCGAATAAAATAAAATTAAAAATTTAACTAAATTTTAATTATAATTTTGTTACTATTTTCCTTAATTGAAATATGTAACTTGTGCTCGAAATAACTCCTCAGTTTCTAATGTTGTGTTCGTCTTACTTTAACAGTTACACAAATTTAAACTCAATTGAATCAAAACTCCCACAATAAAACCATATATCTATTTGCACTCCAAATTGAATCAAAACAATTTTAGTAAAACCTTATTAAAATGTAAAACTGAATCGTTACACTTATCAAAATCAATCAAAGAATCGATACCAGTCAAATGTCTAAAAATTAAAATCAAAACTGATCCCACGTCCGAAAAATCATCAAATCTTCTTAATCGCAAATCAAGACAAATGAACGTTAAAAATAATTTATGATTGAAAACAATATGTAAATATAATGAATTTCAAGAGAATAATAGAAATTAAGAATCACAAAATACAATAAATAGAAATCAAGAATCTCCTTACCAGGATCGACCCGGGTCGTCCTCTAGATCCTTTTCAGGTCACCTAGTGATTCCCAAACTCGCTGGGTCCCACAGGTAAATCCTTTTGCGTTGTCATCATACCTTGGCATAAACGAAATTACCAATTTTTAAGGCAATCTTCTATTTCCAATTGTTTCCGACGAAATAATTCTCCTTTAATCAATTTCCAATTGCTTTACAAAAACCAATGAATAATAATAGTCGCACTTTTGTTTTTCTGGGCGGCTTTCTGGGAATAGCCGTCTCTTTTTATAGTTTTAGAGATTGGTCTACGATCACAAATCTCTAAGCTTTGAGACGCCCATTTCCTTTAATAGCCCATTCATTCTTACTTTAACTCCATTCCGAGATAAAGTTAATCAAATAATACTAAAATTATAATTTATTGCCCCAACGACGGGACAAATCTCCTTTCAGAAAAATACTAACTAAGCAAATGTTAAGTTTTGTGAGAGTGAGGATGTGTACAACTTATCTTAATCTGACTCCTTAAGGTAGTGTACCGATCACAAATAAGGCAAACAAAACGATTTTTAAAACCTTTATTTCAATTACAATTTTTACAACTTTTTTACAAAGGTTTTTCTTTTTCTGAAATCAAAATGACAATATTAAATTAAAGCAGATATTCAATCTACACCAGGAAATGTGTAGATGCCCTGAAGTAAAATAGCGAATCTGATAACTAGTTTACCAGATCGTAATTGCTAGAATAAAACACAAAAAGAAGAAATAAGAAGTAATTTAATAAAAACAGAAACGGGAAATTATATTCACGTTCTGTGTAATTATTTAATTATAGTGAATATAATAATTCACTTACACTTTAATTAATAAATTTTTGCTTTGTAAAATGAGTTATAATGAACTCTAATTTTCAAATTTTCTTTTCCAGTTATAATAAACTATCTTAGAATTTTTGAAGGCGAATTTTTTTGATTTTCCTATGGATATTTATACTAGTTTTTATTATGTGTGCCAACATTCCTACAATTATCATTGGCTTATTTTCAAATGATTTCATTTCTCCATTTTTTTCTCATTTGACGTCATCACTCATGCCGCTGTAACCCCCCTCCCAAAATTATCAGTGACGTCATTTCCTATTTTTAAAAAAAGTGTTATTATTATATTTATTGTTCTTATTATTTTATTTTATTAAATTTTATTAATATTATTTTTTTTATTTTAATTAACATGTTTTATTATTATATATAATTACTCTTTATTATATTATCATTATTATATACTATACTATCATATACTATACTATATCATCATTATATATTATTATTTTATGTAAAGTCCTCAAGGGAATTAATTATAAACTCAATATTATTTTATTTTTTTCATGCTCCACCGCCCCCAACCCATCATATCATTTTTATTATTATTCCACTCCTCCTGTGCCCCAACTTACTATCATATTTCCAGCTGACAAACTACTCTGGCGCTCACGCCCCAAGTAATTTTGATTATTTATTATCTTCACTTATCTATCTCTGATCCTGCCTGCTGATTTACCCAAGTTTTCTTTTTTTATTATTAATTTATTATTATTAAGTTTCACACTCCACTCGCCGCTTCGATCCAGCCGCCACTTTGCTCCTGCTACACGCCTTGTGGACATGTTTTTAGGTTAGATTATTTTATTCTTTATATTATTATTTACTTTATTATTATAATGATGAATATATTGTCGGTTGCTGCGTCATTTATTAGTTTTGTTGTTTTTTTAAAACTCTATACGGTTTTGTCGATCAAATTTACTTTTTATTGATTTATTGATAGTGAAATCCATACTTAAAAATTTGAAGTTCCAAAAATATTGAAGAGAGAAATTATTATTGTTATCGAATAGTTTTTATTACCATTGTTCATTATTGTTTATTATTATTATTAATCTATATTATTTTATTTTTTTAAAAAAATTAATTAAATTGAATCACTAAATCACTATTACAATATTTGATGACAAATTAAAATGTTCAAATACAATTAAATGTCTAGATTAAAATGTTCGCTATCACAAATAAATAAAATCAGATTTAAATGTTTGATGAAACTGCAACCCTTCCCAATAGCTCCTCATCTTTTCCTCTTCTTGGTTGATGATTCCCACATAATAAAAGATATAAAGTTTATGGATATTATTATGATCGAAAAATTAAAGCCTATTATAAATATGAATTCAATGGTTGTTTAAAATGTTATAATAAAGATGAAGTTTGTAAAAAGAAAATAAAACAATGAAATTTTTAAATAATCGAACTTTGGAAAAAAGGAATAATATTATAAAATATTTTAATAATACAAATTTAAAATTAGAATTTATAGAAATATGCGAATGTGAATATAATAAATATAATTTAAAAAATCCTGATTTTAATAAATTTAAAATTGATCCAGAATTATCTCAACTAAAACCTAAAGATGCAGCTAATGAAGGAAGAACTGAACCAATACAATTATATTTTAAAAGTTAAAATAAAAAAGTAAAATATGTAGATTTTGTTTTTTTATATCCAACTGTAGATAAACACGATGAATATCCAGTTGGGCATCCTATAAAAATATTTGATATTTCACCAGAAGAATATATGAAAAATAATAAAAATTACTTTGGAGTTATAAAATATTAAAAAATTTACCAAGAAACTTGCAATTACCAGTCTTACCTTACAAACAAGAAATTGGAGATGCACACAAATTATTATTTGGTTTATGAAATATAAATTAGAAGTATTTGGTTGTAAATATAATCCTAAATATTTTAGTGAAGATTGTAAAAATGAAAATGATTGTAATACTAAAATTGAATTTGTAGCAGAAAATATTGCTTATGATCAATATCTAATTGATAATGTTAAATTTATTGCTGGCTTAAGATTTATAGCTAAAATTTGTTTATTTAGTTTATGGGTACATTTTGAAATGAGAAAGGATTTTAAACAATGTTTATATGTTTACAATTATAATGATATTTGAAAATAATATTTGATGAAATAATTAAAGAACCAAATCCAACTATTTTTAATGAAGAAGTTTGGATGATGAAATATCATATAAAAGAAGAATGGTTAAAATCAAACAAAACTACAAATATTTATATAGCTTTATTTACAACTGCTCCTGCAAGATTAAGATTATATAACTTATTAGATACACTAAATGAATGAGTAATATATTGTGACACTGATAGTACAATATTTCTTAATGATTCTTGTAAAAATAAAAATTGTGATCATGAAGACTGCAAGCCTGTTAGAAAAATTACAAGGAGAAAATTTAGGAGATCTAACACAAGAAATTGAAAATATTATGGAGTTTGATCTTATATAAATGAAAGTTGTACCTGCTCCAAAAGATTATCAAATGAAAATTTGGAGTACTAAGGAAATTAAAATTGTTACTACTGATATAACAAAAGGATTTGTAAAAATAATATTAATTCAGATAAACTTACTCTTGAAAAGAAAACGAATTAAGTTTTAAATAATCCTAACAATCTATTTAATAAAAATAAAACAGAAAATTATAAAATATTTGAAAGTATAAAATTTAAATTAACAGATAATTATAAAAATTTTAATAGAATTCAAACAATAGATGAAATAAAAATGTATGATTTTGATTTTAATAAAGGAGATAGAATATTACGAAAATGGAAATATAATAACTTTTCCATATGGATATTAAAAAAATATAAAAATAATTAATTTTTGATAGTCCTCTAGAATGATCATCAGAATTTATGTAACAATATTTTTGAAGGGTGTTAAAAAATCAAATTTCATTTTAAAAAATGGTGAATCCAAATTTTATTACTGAAATTTGTCAAGCTATAAATTTTTTAAACATGTTTACAATATTTTTAAATAAAACATATTTCTGAATTTTATTCAAAAATGAATTAACGTCAAAATTGCCACAAAGTTCATGTAACATAACATAGAATATTTCAGAAAATAAAATGCCTATCATAGAAATAGAAAACAAAAAAATCCAATGTTAAAATCTCAACAAAATATGTATAACAGTTTAAATAAATGTTTAAAAAAACAGAGCCTGAAAATATAAAAATCTTAATTGGTTGTACTTTTGATTTTATATGAGTTTCAATTTTGTGATGGAATGAATGTATCACAATTATTATTATTATCATTTTAAAATAATATTAATTACAAAAACTTTATTTTGAAAATAATAAAAAATATTATATTTATTTGACGAAATATTATAGTTTGAAAAAATGCCAACATTGAAGTTCACTTGTTGGTCATTTTTATTCATTTCCCTGTCAGTTTTGAAAAACCTTTTTACCAAAATATTGGAAATGAAGATTTATAGGAATATTCAAAAATATAATGAATTTGAAAAAATAATATCAATACACTTTTCGCTTGGAAATATTATGTCATGTTAAGAAACAATATTCATGAACCTTAAAAATAAGAAAAATATATTCTACCTGTTCTCCGCAGAATATTTGTACTATACAATGGACAAAGCTACCCAAAAAACGTACGAGTGAAAAGCGAGAGAGATATGAAATAGTTTTATTACCCAAAAGATATTCCATCAACATTTATCAAAAAATACCAAGGAAATAATAAATGTTAATTGATTTTAATATTATTTCCATAAAGTGCCATCAAAAGTAAAATCGAGTAACCAAGTATCAATCCAATATTTTGAATGATGAAGGTATTTAAAATTCCGAACTCCATGATTTCGAAACACTCTTTATCTTCTAAGACAGTGTTCATTTCTGGCATCTGCAAACAAGATCAAATATGTAATTCCGAATAATTAATTTCAATTAGTGCAATTAAAATATAAAGAAGCGGTTTAAAAGTGGGTTATATTGTTATGTCACATAAAATATTCGATTGCACTAGTTAATTTTTGCAAATTTTTAAAAATCTTTTATAGTAAAGCTGCGGACATAAATTACTGTAAACCCCTGACAAAATGCTCCGTGGGTCATCATTTTTCCAGCATTAGTAACGGGTC
This sequence comes from Bipalium vagum, assembly GCA_037834085.1. Lineage (NCBI taxonomy): Eukaryota > Metazoa > Platyhelminthes > Tricladida > Geoplanidae > Bipalium > Bipalium vagum. The sequence continues at coordinate 4,652 of JBBMKC010211039.1, read as the reverse complement.
ACGGGGCTTTAATAATTTATGAAAAATTAAATAAACATCAGGATTCAAAAATTGTTAAAAGATGAAATTATTTTTAAATCTTCAAGCCCAACAGTTTTTCCTATTAAGTTCTTGAATGTTCTAAATCCATTTGAAAACTCTTCCTTTCTATTTTTACTTTTCTTTTACAGTTATTAATCTGCTAATTGTCCCATTGATGACCTTTTCCATCTTTCTATAAGAATATGCATTCTTTTTCAACATTTCTTTAATGATATCCAGTTCATTATCTATTTGAATTAATGTACAACTCCTTGAATTCATCTTTTAATTAATCCACTTTTTTATCTTTCTTGGTAGAAACTATTATTTGATCTACAAAGTCCTGTATTTGTCTCTTGTCTAAATATATTGATATTTAATTTATTGCCCGATTCCTCTTTTTAAACAATAACATCTAGAAATGTCAGTTTTTTATTTTTCCATAATTAAATTAATGTTTCCATGTAAACTATTCATGTATTTTAAGAATGGATCGATGTGATTTTCACTTTCGAATATTAAAAACACATTATCAACGTATCTTTTAAAGCCAGTGGTTTACTTCCTTGATAATTGTCAATTTTAGTTTCTAAGCAGTTCATATATATAAATATAATATCAGTACATACATATATAAAAATATATAAATATAAATAATATTATAACAAATTAGACAAAATTAAAGCTATATCTGTGTATAAAAATAAAAACATTTAAAACAGCAAACAAATGATTTCAAAAGATGGTTAAATAAATAGTAAATGATAGCAACTTCCAATATCGGGCAATATAGATGTCCAGAGGAGGAAGAAAGCTATCACCAGAATATTTAGAAAAAATTTTAGTACCCCGAATAGAAAAACATCTAGAAAAACCGACATCTTGAAATGAATCAATGAACTCGCTGAGGAGTCAATACATCAAATTCACAATTGACAAAGTTGATGAAAAGAAAATTGGAGTTACATTTGTTAATTTAATGAAGTTCCAAATAATGGAATCTGTGCTACATTTGCTACTGGAAAAAACTTGATCCATCAGTAATAATCAAAGGAAAAGATAAATCTATTTGTTTAAAAGAGAAGACATGCATCAATCCAAAACTCTTTATAAAAATAATTAAATAAATATTTCCTGCAACCAGTACTCCTGCTAACTCATTTTTGATAATTCTCGATCCCACATTTCAAAAAACATAAAATATTCGACAAAAAGAAAGATTTTATATTTTACTGTTTCAAGTGGTGTCACTTGGCTTTTACAAATTACTGGTTTAAATCTTTACAGTGTAGTTTAGAAACGATTTCCTTACAATGAGATAATTTGCATGATAAAGAAAAATCTAGTTTTTTGAGGTATTACGGAAATGGCTTAAAGAAAGTTTGAATTTATATTTTGAACTTAACTAATTCGGTGATAATCCAAATCTTTCTTATTAGCATTGATCAAATTTTATAGGAAACTTCTTGAAAGTCATGTTTCCTAATGATTTAAATGATAGAATTCAATGCTTAACTGTTAGCTCTGAATAGAGTAGGAATAATGTATTTGTGGTTACTAAATCTATTAATTATTTCAATGTATAATGTTTTTATAATTACTTGAATATCAAGAATAACAACTAAATAAGATGGGGATTTATTATTCAAATCTCGAAAAATCCCCTGGGTCTTTATTAAAAAGACAGGCATTATTTCAGATTTTAGATTACATTGCATCTTGAAATCATAATATGAGATTTTCATATTTGTTTAAATAATTCAATAAATTCTTAGAAAAATACCAAGAATGGCACAAACTTAAAAAACAAAGAAATTCGCACAATTTACTTAAACGAATGGAAATTATGACAAGCAATTTCGGAAAATATTAATTTAGGAAGGCATAGTTAATGAACTAATCATTAGGCGGTGGTATGTGAAATTTATTAACGATAACCGATAAAACGTGATAGGACCAGAACCGTTATTGAAAATGCCGATTTTCTGACTGAGGTGCAATTAAATTCAAATAAAACCACTCGTGGTCTTGCTAAAATATCCATTGTTAGTCCAAAGACAATTGCATCCAATTTAAAAGCGATTTGTAATGTTAAAAAATAAAATCTTAGGTTCATTGTTTTTTCTTTATGGTATAATTAAGTTTTTTACTTTCTAATTTATATAATATTCTCACTTTTGATTTGCATAAAACATTAATGTGATGTAATAAAAATATTATCTGTACTCAGATTTGGCCTATATCTTCGCGAGGTTTATTTTTATAATAAAAAAAGATAACGATAATACTTTTTTAGAGTAACATTCTCTCTTTGGTACCTGTTTTGGTAATTGTCCGGGATCAAGCCATTGATCATCTGTTAGGGTTATCTAGATAGACCCATTTTTCATCCGAGGTAACAATTCGGCGTATAAAACTGGCATCAAAAGGATTTGAAATAAGTTTTTGGCACGTGTCTATACACAGTTTGATTTGATTTTATGTCAATTCTTGAGGAATTTGTCGATTACATCTGTTTATCTTATCCATTGAATAAAGATGACTAAGAACTGATGATGTCTTTGGAATACTGAGTTCGTCAAATAATCTTCGAGTGCTGGTCGATGAATTAGCTTCAACTGCGTTGCGTATCCATCCGAAATCCTTGGTTATTGACCTGATCTCCTCGTTGATCTTGAAGGTGTTCCAGGCCTTGATTAAATTTTTGAAACAAAGTCATCACCCTCCACCTCACATCTCACAGCGACGTTTTAATGTACCACAAAATAGCTTTTATAACCTTAATTTTATTGAAAAATTAATTAAAACAAAACGTAAAATGACCAAAGAAAGAAATATTTTAGTAAAATTTATATGCGATCCGAAGGATCCAAATATGCTCCAAACAATGATATAATGAAAATTTATAATTTTTGATAACTGTAAGATATCTTTAAAGTAAAATGTAAAATCAATAATTCTTGATCAAGATCTTTAGTGGTTTTTTATAAAAAAAGAATGCATCTTGTTATCTCATAATACAAAAAAACCTAACCATATCGACCAAGCTTATGTAAAGAAACATTCCTCCTGCTACTGCAAATATCCAAGTAGATCCAGAAGTTGTTTCGCCCAAGATAAATCCAATTACGTAGCCTATGTAACATGTGGCGGCGGACATCATATTCCAAAATAAAGCCTGCTTCACGGTCATTCCAGCATTTAGTAAAATTGCGAAGTCACCTTAAAATGTTATTAATAGACAGACTGGTGAGAAAATAATTGTATATTTTTTATTCAAACTTGACAATGGATTTTGTGAAAACATTTGTTTGAACTCGTTAATTTATATATCAGTTGAAAACACAGGAAATGCCTTACATTTTCACAGGTTTGAATCAACTATTGTTACAAATTTCTAATTTATATTTTTTCCAGAAATTATATTAGAAAAATGTCAATTAGAAGTAATTGTATTGTAAGAGTTCAAATTGGCCAATAATGCTGCGGAAGCTGACAATGAAAAATGAAAGATCTTGATCGAAGCAGATCCGCATACAGCGACTCAAGACCTTGGCAAAAGTTATTAGTCAGTCACCTAAAACTTCTAAATCACTTCAACCAGCTTGGGAAAACATTGAAGCCCCTTAAATGAATGCCTCATGAATAGAAAGGTTTTCAGTGGAGTTGTCACTATGAAATGAGCTCCGCTCTTTTGTTGCATAACAAAGACCTTTTTTTTCTTCACATTCTAACGATAAAAAAAATGCGTTACTTAAGACAACCAGCGACGGTCATCACAGTGGCTGGACATTGCTGAAATTCAACATCAGTTCACAAAATCGAGATTGCATCATAATAAAACAATGGTGTCGGCGTGAGGGTTATCGGTTGGTTCGATTCACTAAAGTTTCTTATGTTAAAGAGAAACTGTGACATCAGAAAGATTTTGTCAAGAAGTCGAAGAAATCCATCGGAAATTGCATCTTTGTGCTGTGTATTATTCAATAGGAGCAATAGAATAATTCTTTACGACAATGTCCGATCACAAAGCTGAATGGCTGGGGATATGTAATCTATCTTAAAGTCACCAAATCTGTCGCCAGTTGACAATATCATTTTTTCAACTTTGTGCAAAAGAAAGTCTTCCACTGTTCAGAATACCTTCCATGAGTATTAGTTCCAGAAGACCTTACTTTCAGGTCATTGAAATAAATCAACTTATTTTGCGTGGGCAAAAATATTTTGCTTGTCATGGATTAAATTTTGAAAAAAACACACAATATTAGAGATATTTAATAATAATAAATGTTAATCAAACATAATAATTATCAAAAAAAGGAAAAAACACGATTAAATTAGCGATAGTAATAAATAAAACAAAGTAAATTAAAAAATAAAAATAATTTATTAATAATAAAATTAAATAATAAAAAACAATAAAATTAAATATTAATAAAATGTACAATAATAATTATAATAAAAATAATAATAATTATTTTAAAGTAATTAATATTGGGTTGTGGAATAAGTTCTGCATTATTTTTTATTAAAAATAAAACTCAAAGTTCTAAGATCAAAATATTTATTTTAATCACAGAAATAATGACCATTGTTGTCGATTACTTGTTGCCAACGTTGTGGTAAGGACA
>JBBMKC010211028.1:0-13053 GCA_037834085.1 Bipalium vagum | reverse complement strand
AATATAAAACAAATTTCTTTAGAATATTTAATATATTTAAAACATTTTATAGCATAGAATAATATCTAGAAATATATTATAAAATTTATATTATTTTATTTTATTATTAATTTTTGCAAATCAAAATATATTTTTTAAAATTACAGAAAAATTCAATAAATATTTTCTTATAAAATATTTAGTTTATATTTTTTCTAATCAGATAAGTTTTAATATCAATATTTTTCTTTTTATTTTAATATATTTTTATAACTTTTAAAACCTATATTCTCTGAATATAAAAAGGCTGAATGTGCTAAGTTGATTGTATATATTAATCATATTAATTATTTAGGTAATTATGTTAATAGCTGAACAATTCTATAAGGAATAACATTGAGCTAAAGATACCATAATCAATTGTTCTAATGAATGAATGCATATTCATTACATATCCAAAAATATTATTTTTTCTAAAATATTAATAAATTTAAATAAAATGGAACAGTAGTATCAACTAATAGATAATTCCATTATAATTTTAATAGTTATAACCTATATTATTTTATTTCCGACCCTTAAAACCTCCTTAATGCACTCTCGGAAACGCAAAAAGAAAACATTGTCTTCTAAATTCCAGAATTACATTTCTAAAAAAGTTTCATATGGAATAATTAATTATAATATTTCTTTTTGTTAAATGTCCTTTTTCTTCGCATGTTCCTCATTTATATTTCAGTTACGAGGAACCATTGAAAAACGTCAAGCAAGAAGAATAAGCACTTAAGTTTTATTATAAATTCTTTAATATACATTGATTGATCTTATGGGTTTTTATAATAATTTGCTTTCTTTCTGTTTTATCGAATTTCAACACCAGTTTTTCTCATTCGTTTGACAGTCAAATTATGTCTTCCATAACAATTCTTCATTACAGTTTCCTGTATTCACGAGATACTTTTATTTTGTAAGTAGTTTTTGAGTTTTTCTTGGTTTCTCGTAAAAAATCTGATTGCCACCCGGAACCTCTGTGTTTCAGAGAGAATCAAAGATTCTTATCTTCTCTGCAGATTTGAAGTTAAACAGTCAGACTGTTACTTATAGATATACCAGGATCTCTGAAATGCTTGCCATTTCTTTTATTTGGATATTTCCTCAGTTTGTGGAAGACATCTTAGGAAGGCTTAAATGAAAAAAGCAGAAATTGATTTATTGATAAAACCAGTTCATTAACCCTAATTAATTAAAAAAAATTATATTTAAAAATAAATATTTCCTTCACTGAAAGATTATCAAGATATTTTTCATGTCAATCTTTCCATTTTTATCGTAATTCGAATTTCAAATTTTAAAATGGAACAATTTAACGCAGTAAAACAAAATCAAAAATTAAGGTAAATTTGTTATTCATTGGGATAGAATAATAATAAAAATTTATTATTTTCCTATTTTTAATATTTTAATGTCGTAAAGGTGTAATTTATTAAAATGGCAGGATTTAATATTTTTTTTGACAAAATCCGTCCAGTTCAAGTGCAAAAACCGAATTAATTGATAAACATAAAATATAATAAAATAGTTGAACTGTGATAATTTTTATATATTAAGAATGAAAAGAAAAAAAAGTAAAAATCACAGGGTTGTATTAAAATATTCATTTATAAAGAATTTATAAAAATAAGAGAAACAAAGAGATATTTTTTCATGTAATTTTCATTCAATAAACTCTTTTGGTTTTCTGATATCTGCCGAAAAGAATTTTGTTAAATGCATTTCTGAATTCTGGAGAAAAAATTGTGTAAATTATTGGATTCAATAAAGAATTACAATAACCAAGCCAAAGAAAAAACGAATTGAAAAAGTCATTGGATGAACACTGACTACCACAAAACGGTAAAACTAAAGCTTGAATAAAAAACGGAAGCCAGCACAAGATAAAACACCCGGTTATAATGGCTAGGGTTCTAGCTGCTTTACGTTCTCGTTTGTGTTCAAGTTTCTGTTTCTGTTGTTCTATGAACGCTCTTTTTGATGTAAAATCACTGCTTTCTCCATATGGACTTGAAAGAGCTTCCAATTTTGACAAATGATTTGGAATTTCATCGGAATTGGTTGTCAAAACCTGGTTATTATTAGTATTATTATTGTAACAGTTTACACTCTCAGGAATAGCGAACCCTGGTAATTTATAAAGGAAATTGGGACTCAGAGTTGTTTTAGAATGAATCTTTTTTTTCGTTTTTTTTAAGTATTCAATACAGTTCTTTTTCGGAAGATTTGGAGATGTGAATCGTGGAGAGTTGTTCAGACTACTTGTTTCCTTCCAGTTTATTACTACATTGTCTTCCAGTTGTTCAGAATGATTGCCATTACCTTCCATACAATCAGAATCGATAACAACCGGAGACTGAAGAATGGAAAACCGAAGGTTTTTCTTTTCATGGTCACATAAATATTGATTGCATAATTCATACGATATTGATTTCGATTTTAAATTATTTTCACAAAATTTGTCTTCATTAGTCTGTTCATTACAAAAGTTGCAAAATTTCTGAGAAGAGGAACTAGAATGAGGATCAAAGGAGCTTTGATTAACGGAATCTAAGTCAAATGAGTTTACTGGGTTTTTGGAAAAATTGTTATCGTTATAAAAAGATGAGATTGCATACGTTTTTATATCTATTTTCATATGTACAAAGTTTTTGGACTGATTATAACTTGAAGAACATTGATAACGGTGACTGGTTTTAATATCCTTTTTAATTTGAACGAATGTCACCTTTTTCGACCACCGAAACGGACATTTTTTAATGCTACTTATGATACTATTATCGGACTTATGATTCTGCTTATGCAAACCATGCTTCCGGATTCTTGCTCGAGCAGTCTGATAGATCTTAAGGTATATGCCAATTAAAAGGAACATTGGCATATAGAAAGCACCAACTGTGGAAAAAATAGTATACAAGTATTCATCATTTATATCACATATTCCATTTATCACAACTTTCTCATACACCTGAGCCCATGTCCGACTTGCATAGAAACGAGACGGAATAGATATGACTAAAGAGAGAAACCAAACGAGAACAATCATAATGATGATTCGTTTAGCAGTTCTCATTCTGATATAATCAATGTTAGTAACAGCCCAAAATCGGTCAAACGCAATGGCCACCAGATGAAGAATCGAGGCCGAACAGCACATGACATCAAAACATATCCAGAAATCACAAAGCTCAATACCTAAATAGAATAAATCAATACAACAAAATTAAATTAAAAAAAATTTTTATTTATTTTTAGTTTCCGAGTTAATATTTCGAATTTTCACAAAGGAGAAAAATATTTTAAAAAAATTGTTCAACGATGCTGAAAAATAAAAGACAAAAATATAAAATAAATAAATAATAAAAATGGATGGTAAATTATAGCCGGTAATAGTACTGTTTTACGGATAAAGTCCTTTAAAATTGAATTAAAGGTTCACCATAGGAGACATTTAGGGCACAACATTTATTCCTTTACCTATTACCACGATAATATATCAAAAATCAATTATATTTTCAGCAATATTTCAAGTTATTATATTATATTCTTTCAAACTTATTAATTATTGAGAAATTTATATGGAGACCCAATAAGGTTCCTTAGTTTATTATTTTTATTTTCGGAAAACTTCAAAGTTAAATATAAATAATAACATAAAAATTTCTTGAAAAGGCTATGTTTTTTCTCAAATAGTTGGATATTTGAGAAAGTCGTGGGAAAAATTAAAACTAAATAATGTTCATTCTTTTTAAAATTGTTTTTTGTGGAGGTTTGAAATTTTTTGTTTAATTATTACAAAAATGACGTTTTTTTCTCATTAAAAATGACTAATATCCCTTTCGCTTTTAAAATGAAAATTTTATATATTTTTATTACAATTGAAAACATGCAAATTTCTTAAGAAACTCATTTCATTGTTCTTAGAGTGTATATAATAATAATAATTAGTAGTAGTAAAGAAAAAAATAAAAGTAGTTTTATAGTTAGAAATAATAGTAATAATAATAATAATAATAATAATAATAATAATAATAATAATAATAATAATAATAATAATATAGAAGAAATGATAAAAAATCTTTCAGAAAAACAACCAAGATTGTTCAACAAAGGTAAACCAATACTCCTTCATGACAGCACCCGCTCACACGTTGCAAAGTGAGTGAAACTAAAACTGCTGGGGATGAATAATATAACCGTTGGTCAACCTCCTTATTCCCCAGATCTTGCACCTACCGACTATTATTTTTTCAAGAGTTTAGTTAACTTTGTACAATAAAAAAATTCAATTCCCGCGAGGCTGTCCGAAGTGCCTTTATACAATTCAACGATTTTCTGAAATCTAAGTTTTTTGATAAATGCACCTACTAGCTGCCAACAAGGTGGCAGAAGTGTTTACTAGCTGAAGGTACTTACTTTGATTAAATAAATCGTTCCTTGTCAAAAATGTCCTAAATTAATTCTTATTATTAAATATATGTATTTCAAACTTTTTGACCTTATAATAATAATAGTTATTACCGTAGATACTCGAATATAAGTCGAGGTTTTTTTCTATAAAATTTGATGAAAAAAGTGGGGTCGACTTATATAAGAGTCATAGCAGTTTTAGACCGGGATATCAAACAAGATGGAAGGAACTGAAGACGACATACTCTGGATAGATGACACCACCGCTGCCGAAGATTATGACGAATCAGACCATATGACTAATGAGCATTGGAACTTTTTCAATCAGACTCGGATTCCGAATTTTTTGGTTTTGAATAAATGTTACCTATGATGCCATGTTTGTAAATAAAAATATATAAATATTATCACGAAAATTTTGCAATAAAGTATCAAAAGATTGACATTTTTTCCTTGCTATTTTATGTTATTTTCCAAATGTACGAAAGCGGAAACTATCCAGACATATATTTTTACCTCGAATTATATAAGTCATACGGTTTTTCACAGAATTTCCCATTTTCCCCCTCGACTTATACACGAGGTCGACTTATATTCGAGCATCTACGGTATTAAACTTAACTTTAAAGAAAAACGAAATAAATAGATTAAAATTAAAAGTTTTCTTCGTATAAACTGATATGTTTTTGTAATTTTTACAGAACTTAAGGAATTTAAAATAATACCTCCAGATGTCAATAAAAAAAAACAGAAGTCCCTTAAAATAATTTCAAATGATGACGAGTCTTCCATGGATAAAAGAATTAAAAAATTGACATACAAGTGTACTGAAATTTCAACGTAATTGAGGAAATTTTAACAAGCCATCACACACAAAGCCGGAAGTTTCATCCTCAACTTTATTAACATTTCTAAATTCATGGGTTTCTCAAAACATGGAGGACAATTCAGGATAGAAATAAAAAATAGATCTTAATATTTTTAAAAAGAATAAATTTGAAAAACCAGAATGGAGAATAAGTTCAGAAGACCGACGAAGTTCGCAAATATTTCTAAAATAATATCTTTATGAAATATTTTGTAATTTTAAATAATAATTATTATTTAGACATTATTGCTCATTTCAGTCAAGTGTGTCGTCTGAATTAATCGTTACAGTGAGATAATGTTAAGTGACATGATTTTTTTGTATGTCCGGTAAAACCAAAGCAAATAAAAATTTCAAAAAATCATTAAATGCTTATTAAGGCGAAACAAAAATAAATAAAAATAGATGAGCCAACAAAAAAATGAACAATGTAATTGGCCAGACCGGCCTGAAAGGAGATCTTGTAAGTAGGAGGCTTGTAATCTAGATAAATGTGGGGATTTTTAATTATTTAATACCCAATAAGTGGTATACATTACAATGATTGAATTATCAAAACGTTAGAAATATCCGTCGGAGTGTTTGTTCAGTAATTACGAAATCATATTAAAAAAAATTTGTTACAGTCGATCCTCTGAATGTTATACCGCGATTGGAAAGACAAAGGAAAAGGTTTGTGATGATCTTGTGAAACATGAATGAAGAGAAGATCGTTGTAAAAGTATGATAAATATGTTGACACATGGATTTATTATTACCAATAACATCAGATCATTGTATCGAAATATTTTTTCGGGGGACTATGACAGATTTATAGAAGTTTAATTGATTTAAAGGAAAAGAAATGCAAAAATAACGAAAATTTATTTAATGTTCAAACATACACTTAAAGTTAAGAAAACATTTAAAAGTCACCAAAAAAAATTCGTGAGTACCAGTTTTATTCTCAAATTTTCGTCAGTGTGTTTATTCATTTTGTCATTTGTAAGCGACATGTGATGGCCAGGAATTCTTAATAAAAGTGGGCTACAATTGACATGAGTACTTTGATGAAGCAGCTTTCCTCCTCATTTTAAGAGAAGGCAGAAAATTGTTGAAAATATAGGTTATATTCATTACAGTTAATTTGTTTAACTGCTTCAATTTAATCAAGACAATTTGAAACCATTTATTTAAATAAGTATGCATTAATTTATCAATTTTATTGTTTCATGGTATGTAACTATATGAAATATAGTATCAAAGAAATTGCAAAAGTTGCGACGTGGTATGACTGGACGAAGTTTCACAAATGTTCCATGAAAGTTTCAGTCAGAATATAGCCAAAAACCGTCAACCAGAGTCAGTATTTACAAATGGTATACCGCTTTAATGGAAACCGGGAATGTGAAAAATGTTCTGAAGAAGCGTATGCGATAGTTGAGGATCTATTTTATGGAAAAACGTCATTCATCATTTTGTTGTGAATCAACAAAATTCATGCCATAATATACAAAATGTTGTGATCTGCATTGGTTCCCTTACAAATTGAAATTCTTCAAATAATCACAAAAAATAAACCTAATTGCGTACAATATACCTCAGATGAACTGCAAAATTGCAAGATATTGAAAGTCTGCTGTTTTTTATTGAAGCACACTTTCACGTGGATTGTAAAGTTAATCGTCATAATCATCGTACCAGTCACCTCAAAACTCACTTTGGTTTGCTATAAAGAGTTTGCACACTTCCAAAATTACTGTCTGGGTTTTCTCCGGTAAGTCTTGTATTACTGGTCCGTTTTTCTTTCATAAAATCATAAACAGTGTTTTCTAACTAGGAATATTGAAAACAAAATTCTATCCAGCATTAAAAACTTATGACATGAAGAAGAATATCATTTTTATGCAACATAGTGCACCCTTAATTGGGGGAAAATGTTGTGCGATTATTTAACTCAGAAGTTTAAAAGTAGTTGAATAGGTAGAGGTTCTCCAAACATGCCTTGGTCACTTCCATCACCGAATTTAACATCTTGTTATTTCTTTATAAGTATAAGATATACATCACAGAGCAAACAGATATAGAAAGTTTAACGGATAAATTATTTGATACATCTAATCAAATTACTAAAGAAATGAGAAAAAAAACGTTAGTGGAATATCCGAAACACATTGTCGAAAAATGGTGGAAATAATGTTGAAGTTTCTAACTATCTGAAGAAGTATATATGTTGTGAGTTTAAAAATATATATTAAAAAACTTATTACTTCCTCAGTCTACTGTAAAATTTTGGGGCATTTGAGTAAATAGGACAATTCACAGAAGCTGACAAAGTTGTAAATAGATTAGTGAGACACCCTGTGTTTTTTTGAAACCCAGATGCATTTCGTGGAAAAGATTTGAAGAATGACTGAGTCTTAATTTCTAAAATTATCTTTTCGTATATTTCACTTCCCAAAGGAGACTACTTAAAATTATTTTTAAAATAAATATGTATAAACTTTTCTAAGAAGAAACCCATGCTATTTATCAATGTGAAAGGGTTCCAATTTATAATTTGCATCCAAGCAATGAGGGTTTTTAGACTTGAGTATGTTTGTAACGAAGATCTGTGACAGAATTCAAAATTATTTCCAACTTTTTGTGAATGAAAAAAGTGAATAAAATATTTTCTATGAAATTCATTTTTTTATTATGTAAAAGAATCCAATGAAAGTTTGAGTCAAATATTAAATTTGATGCTCAGTTTTACGATGAAAATATTGGAGAAAGACTTCGATTTTTAACTTAAATAATAATTTTGAAAAGTCGGAAATTAATAAAAATTGGTTCACCAGTTTTATGAAGTATTTCCTGCCGTGAGCTTTTGACAGGAGAGTGGATTTTTTCCTTTTAAAGATTTGATAGCTTGTCCATGGCAATTGAGAACATCACTCTATATAAGGAGAAATATTGTTTTAATTTGATCTCTGAAGCCAGATAATTTAGACAAAAGAACTCATCAAACTACCTCTATCTATTTATATAAAAATTATTTGACCTATTTTTGACTATCTCTATTGATGTGGTAACAGAAATTATTGACATTATTGGAAAAACATAAAATATTGGGGAATGTTTTTTTTCCATATATTTTTGTTTAAAATAATACTTTTTGGTTTTATTAATTAGTTAAACTATCAAAAGGTTTTGATTCCGAATAAAAAATTAATATAATATAATATAATTATAATATAATAATATATAATATTAATATAATATAATAATATATAATATAATATAATTAATATTAATATAATATATTAATTTATATTTATTTTAAATTTAATAATAATTTTATGTGGAAAAGTCAGGTTTTCAGAAAAATTAATGGACCATAATTAAAAATAATTAATTATTATTTTGATTGATAAGTGAAGAAAAGCATAAAATTTTATGACAGAAAAGACAATTCCAAATTATATTTAAAGAATTGGCATAATTGCTAATTATAAAAATAGATTTTATTTACACTTTCCAAACTCCATTCTTTACTGACACAATATGCGGACTTTCATATTCCTTATAAAAAAAAAATTATGAACAATTATAAAATTGAGTAACATTATATTCTGAAGAAAAATCCTAGCGTTCACAAACTAATAAAAATTATTATTGTTATTGTTATTATTGTATTTACTATTATTAAATGATTGGAAAAACCATTTCATCAGACTAGACTTGCACTGGAGGTAGGACTAAGATGTGGGACAAATGCATGTTTATGTTTTGGGAATTAGGCTGGTGTGAATACCACAGTCTCAGCCAAATGCAATATTTATCTCATCCAATTACGTATATATTACAGTCTGAGAATCAAATCTAACTGAATCCACTTTGATAAGTACAATGATTATTCGAAAACTTCAGAAAATTTCTTCAGAAGAAATTTCCAAAATAATTAAAAATTTTTATTTTATCCAGGAAAATCAAAAATAAAATTTACTGCGATCCACAAAGTTGGGAATATATACAACGGGAATTTATATTTACGGAATTTCTAAGTTTTCACTATTAATGATGTTAGAAGTATTTTTGTGGATGAGGCATCAAGATATCTTATAATTTCTTTCGGAAAATGACAGATCTTAAACTAATAAGTAATTAAAAAAATAATAAAAACAAGTGAAAATCTTTTTCAAATTTATAAGTAGTAAATCTGATGAGTAATGTAATGTTAAAGCTTTACTTTTTTATAATTTTAAAAAAAATAATAAGAAAAATAATTTTGGAAAATATAAAATATTGATTGAAAGAGACAAAAAGAAAGTTTTTATTCATTAGATGAAATTATTAAACATGGATAAGCAAAACTTTTTATATAAAGAAAATATTGAATTGATTCCACTAAATTATTTTATGATATACCGGGTGTTCAAGTTAAAAGTTCATAAATAAAAGCATAATATTTTTTATGCTGTAAAGTTTTATTGAAAATAAATTTATTTGATCGAATAGCCTTTATTGCGGATTTAGAAAATCCGGCTTTATATATAAACTTACATTAATTAAAAACACTTTCATTATTGGATAAGAATTTAAAATTCTATTGGTCAAAATTAATATAAGGTGTTCTTGAGATAAATCGGGAATATTATCAATGTGGTATTAAACATCGTATTTTTATAAAATCCTTCTAACCTTCATTGGTTTAAATTAGCTAATTTATTGATACTATTAATTATAGAAAAACAATTTTTATAAGGGCGTTGCAATATAATTTTAGAATTTCTAGTGTTAAGTTCATTTGAGAAATTAATTTCAATTAAAGAATAAAAAAGAAAATCAAAAATTTACATACATTAACATTTAATTTGTTCATCAAAACCCTAAGATCCATAAGTATGATTAATCGAATTTTTAGAAAAGTGCCGTTAATAATTAACCAAGTGCTCTGCATTTATAAAGCTTTGGACTGTGTGGTAGTAATAATAATACCAATTCACAGACTCCTATTTCCAAAAATAACCCTCATTTTGTAAACTTATGGAAACTTGCATTCTCCATAATTAAAATACAATTAATTAATCAATCTCTTTCAAGCATTTTCACGAGGTCCTTTATATGTTAAATTTTATCACTTTATAAAAGCTTAATGTACTTTTAGTCAGAACAGTTATTACAGTAAAATATTGTTTCCGAGAATCATACATTATAACTTTCCTATTAGTTTTGAGAATCATATCTATTGAAGATGACTCCATGTGCTGACTCCATACTGAAGACGATTGTGAGGCCCTAGATTTTTTTTTTGAGGACAAAAGTTTGAAGCTATTTTTTTTAATGATTTTTTAATCATACCAAAACGAAATTTGTTAATATTTGGCCTCACAACTCCCAGACCTAAATCCATTGGACTACTACGTATGGGTAATAATTGAGAAAGAGACCAAGGAACATTTTCACATTACTTTGGATTCGCTGAAAGCCAACATACTCAGAGTAATGTCCAATATGAGCCAGGACCACTAAGGCGATTTCAATCTCGTGTGGAGGCAGTGATGCAGGATAATGGTGGTGTTTTTGAATAAAATTATAAAAAATACTTCATTAATTTTTCATCAAAATATTTATTACTTATTATTATATTTATTTTTTCCCTGAGATATCAGTATGTCTTCAAATACCTTTTGATACCTTATAAGAAGAAAAACTGATGGTGACAGGTTTCAGATAAACAATAAAATAATATTTATTAATTAATGAACTTTAAGTAAACTTGGGAGTTACAATCAAAGTTGTAATATTTAAGAAAATGTTTATCCACATGGTTTCTAAAAAACTGAATAAATCAACATTTCGATTGGACTGAAAGAATTTCAGGCTTTGACATAATATTAAATGAAAATAAATGAGATTATTTTGAATCTAAGAAGATCAAAATGTTTTAATAAAATAAGATAAATAATAATAAAATAAATAAATAATAAAAAATAATAATAGGGAAAACAAAAATAATTTTGGTAACCAAAAATCTACATAAATAGTTTACTTATAATATCATTTTTTATTTGAAAAATGGGGAGATAAAAAAATAATTTAATTTCATTAGTAGTTCAAACCCATACAACTGATATGCTCAACTCATAACGTAAACAATATTCATTCATATGATCCAAAGGGCAATAGTTATTAGGTAAATGACAGCTTTATATAATTCTATATTTCTATCTGAAAATAATTATCAATAAACAGTTAAAACCTGATTATATTGATCAATTACAACAATTATAAAATTCATTTTAATCTCATTACCCAAAAACCACTGTTTTGAAATCTCGCTCAAAAGACTCACTGACATTACCAGAGAGGCGACCATTAAATCCGCAACTGCGAGACTGAGAATGAGATAGTTCGAAACACTCTAAATGAAAGTAAAATATTTCATGAAAATTATTAGTAATGATAATAAGATAAATAATAGTGTAAATAATAGTATAAATAATAATAGTAATATTATTATTATTATTTAAAAAGAAGAAATAGCTTAAATACCAATGTAATGCAAAATAAATAAAATCGAAATTACAAATCAAATAATAAAACATTGATCGAGAACTTTTGTGAATTCGCCTTTTCACATAAATAATTTTAATTTATACTATGACACATTGTAAAATATTTTGGTATGAACATGTTAACATTTAAGATAATGATTTTTATTATTTTATTTTATGAAGAAAAGAAGTATATTGACGATACATTCATTAAAAGTCGAGCAACATCGTCTTACAATGCATTAAATGTTTTGGATTATTCCCTGATCCATATTTGATGCTAATATGAAAAGATCGGATCTTTCAACGGATCTAAGTAATATATCTTGATAAGCCTAAAGCGAAAATGTGAAATATTTGAAATTTAAATTTCTCCTCATCGTATCACCATGAACTTTTAAGTGAAAATATTTAATATTATATTTATTTTTCAAAGAACTTTGAATTTCTGATACACCAAATATGGTGCAAATTGAAATTCAATCATCCATTAAAATATTTGGAAAAAATAATAGTTTAAATTTTTACAAACAATACCTTTCTTAACACTTATCATCTTCATGTAGGAAGATTATCTCAATTTAAACCAGTGTCTTTTATGTTCAAAATATTATATAGGGTTTTCCATAAGTAACGCCGAATTTAAAAAGCTAATAAGTATGTCAAAAATCCATATAAACAAATATATGTTTACATAAGCATAATCAGGAACATCACCAATTTATATATATGAAAAGCAACATCGGGCATATGACCGCCTTCACTAAGGTACAGACGGTTATACGCTTCTCAAAATTGTTAATAACAGATTCGCAAATATTTGGTCCAATCATCTCAAATCACATGTATGATTTCGGCTTTGAGATGTATAATTCTGACTAAAATAACTTTTAAAAATAATAAATTAAAAAAATTGGGTAAGCTATTTATAAATAATAATCATTTTGAATTATAAAAACAAAAATAATTATTTCTTTGTATATAAATAAATGGGAGATATTCCTGGTTATGTTTATGTAAAGATATATTTGTTTTTATGGATTTTTGACTTATTTATTAACTTTAAAATTCGGCGTTACTTATGGAACACCCTATATAATAAATAATAATTAATAATAAATAATTGAGCTTATCAATGACAAGCATTTAAAATTATAATCGGAAAAAGTAATATTTTATTAAAATATTATTTTTCATAAATAAATAAATAAATAAATAAATAAATAT
>JBBMKC010211017.1:0-13053 GCA_037834085.1 Bipalium vagum | reverse complement strand
AATCTTGTTTATGAAATATAAAAATAATAATCATAAATAATTATAATAATTATAAAAAATTATAATAATTATAAAAAATTATAATAATTATAAAAATCAATTTTTTTTGTTCGGTGTATTCAAAAATTACAGAAATAATTAAAGTATTATAAATATGCTTAAAATTGGCAAGATATACATTTTAGAGCTGTTTTCTCGCTATAAATAAGAAAACATTAATATATTTATTGTTAAAAGTATATTTGCTAATTTCAACGCAACTGAAAATCAAGGGAGAATTAAATCAATAAGCAAATATATATCTTATACTGAATAATTAAATTATCTTTTTATCACTTCTATTCAGCAATCTAAGGATGCAATTAACGATGGAAGATATTTTTCATGACAAAAAAGAAGGCAATTGTCTTCAAGTACGGATCGTGTCGATTCAGAGCAAATCTAGAAATCCAAAGATTGTGAGGAATACGTTGAAGTCGACTGTTATTGTAATAGTTTGTTATAGAGAAATATTTATCAAATATATTTAGGAAGGGATCATTTTCATGTGCACCACGAAATTAGTGGCTTGTAAAAATATTATAATTATATTTCTTTTTATTTTTGAAATTTTTATTGTACAGAAATAATAATATTTCGTGAAATTTCGTGTTTTATTGCATTTTGAAAACCGTTTTAAAAAAAAAGAAATCTCGTGAAATAAATAAAAAACAAATTACAGGCTTATGCAGAAATATATAGAAAATTATTCAAAATATATATAATTCTATGCAAAAATATATATAATACCATTCAAAATTTATAGAAAATCATTTAGAAATATATAGAAAAAAATTCGATTTTTTCTATTTAAATTTGATCATATTTTAGTTAGCCAAAAATATCAGCTGCACGGTTGATATTAAAATGTCAGGTTTCATTGTTTTGTTATCTGTTTTTTATTAAATCAAATTTACAGGAATTTATGCTTCGAAATCAAAGACGGATCTTTCAATGGACTTTATTAGTGACAAACTATGCAATCATTTGGGTGATGCAATGTATTGGCGATGAGCAGCTGCAGGTTCCATCACCTCAAATATGTTATTAAGTTGCTGACAGAACGAGGTATTGCTTACAGATTTCTGTCACCATACTTGCATCAGCTTCAATTCGCAAATACTGTATCATCATTTATTAAAACCATTATAGATCGGTACGATTGATTACTCAAGTACTCATGCATAACGATATAGATTAAAGTAATTATTTTCGCAACATGAGACGTTTATAGAAAAACCTTGGCGAGACAATACTTTATTTAGTGTACATTTCCATTATATATTTCTGAAAATTTTTCTATATATTTCTGAATAATTTTCTATATATTTTGAATATTTTTCTATATATTTCTGCATAACCCTGTAACAAAATAATGCTCAATATTTGTTTTGATATTTTTTGTTGCCTAATTAAAATTTTAGCCCGCCATATTTAAATTTTGCCTAAAAAATGAATAATAATGAAATGAAGATTATAATTCATTACGAGTTCTTACTTGGAAATAATGCCGTGACAGAAAGTATGAATCTTCAAAAATTGTATGGTGCAATTTACATTCGAACAATTCAACATGGATTGACAAAATTCAGATCTGGCAAATTAAGCCTATGAAATGAATCAAGAGGAAGACCAGGAAGAGTTCTTGACAAAAAAGTCTTGAGAGATTTAATTGATCAAGAATCTTGTCAAACATCACACAAAATTGGAAGGACATTGCATGTTTACCATGTAACAACTTTGTATTATTATCTTCATTCACGTGGTAAAGTCAGAAAGTTGAAAAAATAGATACTTCATAAACTGACTGAAAAATATGACAAATCAAATGTGTGTTGATGCTGATGAATCTTATTTTGATAAGGATAAGATTGTATAAAGCCTTTTCCTCATTTATTTTTGACAGCTAAAAATTATATAAAAAACGAAATTTCATATACACCAACCTAATAAAAATTAATTGAAAATTTATTCGCAATCACTTATTATTTATTGAATAAAACAATTGGTTTTCGATTATCCTTAGTTATCATTGGAAAAAGAAATACTTAGCTGAATATTCACTATTGGTAGATTTACGTGAATGTCAAAGATCATTTCGATTTGGACCTTCGAGTATCCTCTCTTTTATATTGAAGTACAAAGGAAAATATTTTCTTTTTGTCGAATCCACTTAGTCAATTTTGATTGAAGATCTTTTGAGACGAAGGCGTCAGTGAAAATGATATTATTTTTGAATACAAATATATGGATAAGAATATCTGGATTTTTATGATACATATATTTTATATTTTGGGTATAGTAATAATATTTCTCTTTTATCCTTAATATTTCCTTGAGAACGTTTGTATTTTCCTTCTAATTATTATATTTTAAAAAATTTATATTAAAAATAAGATAAATAAATAATATGTTTGTTATAATAGGAACCATGGATTTATTATGAGATAAGTACAATAGATGGAAATAGATAACAATTTATTTTATAACCGATCTTTTGCATATGTTTTTTCTATGATTGTTAATATCGAAAGACCCATTAATATTAAATATTTTTGACTCGATCTACTTAGAGAATCTATAGATTTATTAACGGTAATATGAGGTGGTTGCTTATTTATCGTTGAAAAGGAAAGCTCGTATAATAATAAATCTGTTTGGTAATAAAATGTTATCCATGTAAATGAAATTTGGCAATGATTTTGTCTGAAGCTCACATTACAATTTATATTCTTCTTGATAATTATGTTAGCAATGATAATATTTTTATTATTTATTAATAAAGTTCGTTCTGTGATTTTCATTTAGTATAGTTGAGATAATTTCCAAATTAAAATTCCACATGGAATGTGTGTGGTAGACCAAAGAGCTGCTGAAATAAAATGAAATTTCTACTGGAAGTCGAAAAAAAATATTAACGAATGTAAGAAAATCATGAAGGCAGACCAAATTAACAATAATGGGATGCCACGCATGGGAAAGTGATATTGTTACATGATTATGTATTTATATATTGCAAAATGTGTCTCAGACCTTGAATATCTGCGAGTGGGTGTCATCTCAATTGATATACTCATCAAATATTGATCTGTCAGACTGTTACTTATTTCGGTCAATGACAAGGCTTATTGATTCGGAGTTATAAGAAATACAGAGATTTTGCAACATGACTAGATGATTAGGTTTTTTTGAAAAGAAATAATTTTGTGTCATGATGTAATTCATTAATTGCCCAAAAAACAGGAAATTTTCTTATTAAAGTTGGAAATTATTTTTTTATGAAAAAAATTATATTGACTTTTTTCAGATATACTCTTTCAATCCACAAAACAGGGATTTACTTTGGATAAAGAAAGTTCAAAACGCAAAAAACGGCTGGTAAGATTATCGGTATGATTTTCTGGGATGTCAAGGGTTTTGTATTTCCGTCAAAGTATTTTTTAAAAGGCATAGAAAAATTGGAAATCACTGGTTGTATTTATCTACAAGGGTCTTATGTTGATTTAAATAAATTTTATTTCATTTCATTGTTCTATCTTAACTAGACCAGGAACTTTTCGGACAATCTAATAGTCAAGAATATAAGCTCAGATTCAAGAACCTCAACAGTGTCCTTTTAAGCACCATTTTTGACAGTTTTCAGAGACTGGTTCAAAGATCTTTTATCATGTCTACAGTGAGAGATTTGACAAATCAGGATATTTTGGCAGTTGTAGACGACAAGTTCTGCTGTTCAAGATATAATAAATACTCGTTGTTTTCCAGAGGGTTCTCACATTGATATTGGATAGCCTAGTTGACCCGACATTTAATTAGAGATATTTTAGTCTTACCATTTTCCTACCAATACGTCCAGGTCTAAAATTTATTATTTATTGAAATTTCATATATTTATCCTTTTCTATTGTCATGGTTCCATGGTAACAAGGATAACTTATTATCGTTTATATAAATAATAGAATCTTTTATGTATTCAGTTTCCATTTTTTATTACCTGTTAAAATAGGATTGTATCGGCACACATCGACTTAGTTCAGACGGGACCGAAGTATTTGTTTCCCTTTATTCATTATTTTATTGTTAAATGATTTTAATAATAAAACTAAGTTTTCAATTTGAATAAATTTTTAATTCAAAATCTTGTCTGATAAATAAATGCGTGACTTAAACTATTATTATTGTATTATCCCGGGAAGAATTATAATACAGCTGGAAGCACTGTCATTTTTATTCAAACTCGAACCCACTAATAAATTTAAGGATAAATTTTATATGAGATAATCATTAGTTGAATCTTTGTTTAAAACAATACTGTTGTGTTAAACTTAATTAATTATTAAAATAAAGATAGATTCATCAAATCAAAAAACCGATCACAATCTTATTTTGGACTTCAAACAAATTAAAAGTTTTATTTTAAACTAAGTTCATATGTTAATTGACCCATTCAAGTTTCGGTAATTATTATTATTTATTTATTATTATTGTTATTATAATATTATTTTTATTATTATATTTATTAGTTTTTAAAAAAGTTAATTATTTCGAAAATTTAAATAATATTAATATTTTATTATAACATTTATAAATATTTAATTAACACTTGAGATTGGCATAATTTATCAAACTACAACTTTGTAATTTTATAAAAATCAATTTTGTATGGAAGTTTTCTAAAAATTATTATAAGTTAAATCAATTAAAAAGCATTGGAATCTGTCTGGGAAAGATCAATAGTTTATAAATTAAAAAGTAAATTATCTTGTATGGTTATTTCATATTATATATTTTTATTTTATATAAATAAGAAATGGTTTATTATTTTGTACTTTTTTAAGTGCAGTGATATTTCTTGAAAAAATTCTATAATTAATTTAATAAATATAAACAATTAATATATTTATATGTTGTTATCATTATATATTATCATTAGGAATTTTTTTTATTGATATATTGATATATATTTCAGAATTTTAAAGCAAGAATTAAATAACGATGTATGTATTAGAAAAAAAAATAATAATTAGTAATTAAAATTAATAATAATAATAATGACAAAAAAATAAATGTTTTATGGTAAAAAATACTTAGTACTTTAAAAATAATTATTTAAGCAAAAACTAGATTAAATTTGAACCAATTTAAGAAAATCTGGAAAATAACATTTTTTATAAAAGCTGAACAAATTAAAAGACAAGTTTTTCTTAACAAACTTAAATACAAAAATTAACAAGATAATGCCACAACTCGACCCCTTCTCCTTGTCTCTAACAGAAATTGGTACTCTGCTTTTCTAAAAGTTGGAACGAAAAAATAATATATGGATCAAAAACAAAAAAGGAATAATTAATTTATTTATTATATAAAACATTTAATTATCCTGATACATAGTTAAAAAATGGTGATTTGGAAATTAAATCGATTTAATTAAGAAATTTTATATACTTATTTAAAAAATTGTTTTAACTTTCTTTAAAACTTTCATTAAAATTAAGATTACAATAAATAAATTTAGTGGAAACTTGGTTTTAGTGATATCTTTAAATTATATTATTTTATATATAAACGTAAAATATGAAATAAAATATTTTCAATAAAGCAGATGGTAATAGTGATAATTAAAATAAATGAAATTATTTGAAATTGTAACCTTTCGACTATAATACGGATACAACGTTCTTAAATTTTTATTATTAAATAATTATTCTTTCAAGTTTTTCAGACATTATTTACAGTTACAAGTTTATTTTAAATTAAAATATAATAATTAATATTGAATATTAAAACAAATTACAATTAATCGAATTTTACATTTTTCATATTGAAATTAATCGTTATAATAAATAATCAATTAATCAATCGTTACCTTTCAGAGCTCTGTTAAATCAATTCAGAGCCAAATTAAATCAACAGAACACAGAGGGTCTTTTTTTTCACAACTTTTACTTTGAAGCTCAATGAGAGGAAATGTGCATTATTTTTAAGAAAAATATTTTCAATTTTTTATTCACATTATTCTTTGAGATGAAGTTCGTCAGAATTCCAAAATATTTTTTCAAACCATTCGGTTTAAATCTTCTCTTCGTCCCAGGATTTAATAAGGCAATTTTCACTAATGAAATTACTGTAACAATCAGAATTGATAATGCATTAGGTAAAATCAACATCTTTTGCATCTCAAAATTGAGTAATTTTCAGATTTCTAGCTATTTCATTGACAACTTCATTACAATTATTTTTTGCCTAATTCATACAGTAATAAGAACCGGATCACACTGCAATATTTAATATTTTCCTTCACATGCCGAAATTCAGCTCACTTCATTCTAACGAGGAAAAGAATTATTGAGTTGTTCCGAAAGTTCATCGGTTTCTGCCATCACATTGTTTTAATAATTTTTTATTTATTTGCGAAAATAATAAACCCAAAATACATATAAGTTGTTAATTAAAACAAGTAAAGGTAACTTTATTTAAATACATCATCTTATTTGAGTTGATAAAATTATTTAGCGCAATTTTGAAATTTTATAACATAACACGCTTGACATAAAAATTTTTAATTCGGGACCTTCGATGTTCACAATGCTCTCCGGTCCGGGAGGCCAATGGAAAATTCAGATTACCAAACAAGGTCTATGATCGAAATCGATCGTTACGTAACGATTAGTGAAAAGTAAGGCAGTTAAAAATATCGAAAATAACTGATAACAAACATTTGGTAAAGCTTGGATACGTAAAAGACATGGATGCTTAGATTCAAAATCAATTGTCAAATAATCATTTAATGCAAAGATTCAATATTTGCGATATGTTGTTAAAGCGCAATATTACCGTTAAATTTCTGAAAGAATCATAACTGGCCATGAAAAATGGATTACATACAATAATGTCATCGGCAAAAGGTCATGATTGGTGACTCATCCCAAGCAATATCAAAGGCTGAAAGCATCGTTTTATATAAAGGGCTACTATATCTTGAACTTTTGCCTAAGAATCCTATAATCATTTCTAGCGTTTCAAATTACCAACATCCAATATTATTTAATCTTAGAGGTGCTGTTTTCACCAGGACAACGAAAAACCTTACACTTTGATAAGTTGACGAAACTGGGATGAGATTTGTGGCCATATCCAGCATATAGTCCTGATTTGCATCGTCAGATTAATATCTGTTTGGGTCTCAACAAAACTCTTTTGATGGGAAAACCCCTACCTCAGATGACGATATCAGCAGTTTCCTGGAATTGTTATTTGGTAAGAGACCAGAAATTTATGAAACCTGAAAGATGGAAATAATAATAGAAGATGTTGATAGTAATAGTCAATATTTTACACAATTAAGATGACAAATGTTTTTAAGATTTTATTTTCTTTTATATTAAAAAAACCGAATGAACTTTAAAGACAATTATATATATGTTTAAATGGCTGTATGTTAATGAAAGTAGGACTGTGTTAGTACATACTTAAGCTGAATTTTAACTTATATATTGGCAAAAATGTTCTTTATTATTAACATATTTCGTTTTTGTTTTACAAATCAATATGCAGGGTTTTTATTATATATGTTAACATACTTTTACTTCAATAAGTATTTCAACAACAAAATATGAAGTCCATAACACTTTTTGAAATGAAATTTATTTAATGGAAAATTACAATATTTGATTACACAACCTGACTCACTTTTATAGTTTGACAATGTCATTATTGAATCACTACATTTAGGAATGCTCGTTGACACACTCAAATGTGTTCCTTGTTACAAACATCATTGATTCTTTCTGATGATCAGAATTGAAGTTCTTTTCTTTAATCTATGTGTTAGGAGCCTTCTGTGTACTGAATGTAAATTCAATCAATGTTAATTTAGAATATAATTGTTTTCATTATCTCAAAGTTTGGCATGTCAGAGACCATATCTTCAAAGAAGTATATTTGAATGAGAAATACTGAAGTTAAGCTACATCACTCTGTTATTCAACGGTTGGACTTAATAGTAAGAATTGATTTTTTAGGATTAGAATAGATTCAATAGCAGCAATTATAACGGTTAATTACTTCATTTAATAAGAACTTACTTTCTTCTAACCCTATCATCCTGTTAAGAAAAAGGAAATCATTTCAGAATTTTATCAACATTGTCTTACAAAACTTCATTGTTCTATTAAAAATATCTTCAATTGACTCAATTACGATTGTCAATTTAAATGACTAGAAGCCTGATTCTCTAATGGAATTGTTTTAACTCTTTATCGTCGAATTGTAAAATTGCTTGAATTTATGAAATTTTTTAAATATTTTACTTTGTTAAAACTGAACGAGGTCATTGGATTTTATTTTTCCTTGCACATTTTCAGTCTTTCTATAGTTTTTTTTTTACTGTTTTTCTTATCGTTCGCAAAATCAGCTGTGGAGTGAAAAACATTTAATTTAAACGTTTTGTTTAAAATGAAAAACAAAAAAACTCATCCCCAGTTACTTCTTACAAAGCTCCTTTCTGTATTATAAAATCTCTCATAGTAAACTATAAATAGCTGTAATAAAAATCTCTAATTATCGCTGAAGGCAAAAATAGTATTAAATTGATGCATCTTTGATAGTTCACAATATTTCTTTTTAATGAGCTCAATGTTATTTCTTTGTTTTTATCATACTTTTAATTATTTTGTTTAAAAATCTGTATTTATTGTGACTATTATACATATAATTGATGCTTTAAGAATGTTTGAAAAGATTTTCTTTCAACTTCTCTTATTAAATTAATGACTTTCTAGCAAAACGCTCTTTTCCATATTACTTGTAAATTTCCCTGCTATTGTATAATTAAAAGATTCTTGCAATGCTTTGCCATGCAGTCTTAAATATACGATTTTTTTGATATTTGGTTTAGATATAAAATACCATGGATCCAAAACTAAGACTTGAACTTTAAAAAAGTTAAAGAATTTCAAATATCCTAAAATTAATATTTCCCTTTATTGATTTGTCAAAAAAGTATTTTTTATTATAAGTATTTTGGTAAACCTTTGAAGAGAAGGGTTTTATATAATTTAGGATATAACACCGGTTCACCTTTATTTTGACATTGTAAATTTAATTTGGACAGTTGGTCTTTAGATAAACATCGATCATTTCTTCGGTTTACCTTGTGATCTTGATCGAAGTTTTTTTCATGTGAGAAAAATCAGATCATATTTTGTTTTGTTGGATGTTTGAGTTTGATTAAGAGCATTCTGGGTTTGAATAGACGATTTTCTTTGAGAGAAACTATTCTTTCTTCAACCCACAAGTTTTGAATCCTATGTCTTCATGGAAAAATTTTCTGATTTTTCCCTCTCACATCTTGAAATTTACTGGGTTATCACCAACAGTCTGATTATTTCCTTGTTAAAATCATCTTATTACATCATGTCATAGCGTTGGGAATTTTCTTTTCTTTTTGCTGTTATTGACACTGATCCATTATCGGATTGAATCTATTGCATAGTTTAAGTACAAATGATTGAGTGATTTCTAAATCGGAATGATCAGCGTTCAAAGCCACTAGAACGGCATGTCGCTTTATTTTTTGAGTGATTTGGTTTTCCGCCATAATTATTTATTTTATTATTAATAATTTAGTAAAACAAATTTCATGTGAATATATTTAAGAAACTACATAAAAAATCCATGTTAATCTTGCTCCAAAAAATACCTTACAAACCATATACATATATACTGTATTGGTCATATTAATTGAATCAATGATAAAGAATAAAAAAGCTTTATTTAATAACAAATTAATATACTAAACTCCATGTATTTTTTATGTCGTTATAAAATGAACCTGAGGACATTTTTAACCAATTTTAATATTTCGTTAGCCCTTCCTTATCTTAAATCAAGCAATTTATGCGAATAGGCATGCTTTCAATACATTTATTAACTAAATTCCATACTTTCGGATTACGATTCCAAACTTCCAACAAGCTATTTAATAGTTTTTTTATTGTATGAAATTTGCTACCAACTCGTCGCTTTACGTGATTTTGAATGTTGTCTGTCGGGTTCATATCTGGAAAATAAAAATCTTCTCATTTCTAAGAAATTCTGTTACGGACTTCGCTTTGTGATACTGGGCTCCATAATATAAATGAATACTTCTCTCCACTTGAAAACTATGATCGACATTAGAGTAGTAGTTTGCTTGTAATATTTGAATTTATTGATCCTAGAGCAGAGTACCGTCTATAATATATTTAGTGTATATGACCTAGACGAAGAACGTTTTCTATTGGGGATAAAGTAATAATATTAGTGAAAGAATTTTTCTTCAAAACAATATTATTAATAATAAATATATATAAAAATAATATAGCATTTTTTTCTTAGTAGTATAATAAATTAATTATTTATGCCCGGGCAGGGTTTTCAGGAAATCAACTAAGCCAGAGTTAAGTTTTCATTATTTTGTTAGGAATTAATTTGCCCGAATAGGGTATTTTTTCTTTATTTTAATCATCCGATCTCCATTATAATATTATAAAAAAAGATGAAGGAAAGGAAGATTATGGAAATTAGCTAATGGCTAAAAAGTCAATCAATTTTCCATACCGACAGCTGAAACCTGATTGGTTCACAAGGGGAGTATTTAAATCAGTTCTTCGAATGGCGGTTAAAAAAGTTTTAACTTTTTCAAAAGGAAAAGATAACTTTTGGTTTACTTGTTATCAATTTTATTTGTTATTTTATGATTTTAAATAACGAAGTGTTTCGATTTATCAGTTGAAAAGTTTGATTATATTAAATTGATTATAATTATTATATGACTGAAATATAAGGGCAAAGTTAATTATTAATTATGAAATTTATAGTGAAAATTAAAAACGAGTTATTAAAACAGGGATTTCAAGCATCTGAAACTACTCAGATTCTAGGTAAAAACGATTTTGAATGAGAAATTTTTTTATAAAAAAAATAATAAAATTGATTTTAATATGTGAAAAACCGTAGACCGTCTTGCAGGTAATAGCATATTAAAGTTCGTATTTATATTTTATGTTCACCTATAAAAAAGTTTAAAACTAATCTAAACCTTACGAGCTTAAAATATTTTTCTAAAAATAATTCTCATCGACGACCAATTAATTATTTTATAATAAGAAGAATTCCAAATACATCTCCATAATTAGTTTTAACAAAAATAAGTGGAATAAATCATTTAAAATATAATAGACAAGTTAAGACTAAAAAGTTAATTTCATTAAGGTTTCAAGTTTTAAATTAAATTAAATTTGAGAACTAATTCAATTACAAATTAAGTGATGAATTTTCTCTTGATTTTTTATTGCTAATTATCATCTAAAAAAATTATAATTCTGTACTTTCCAAGTTTTTGAATATTAAAATTTAAGAAATAAGAAATAATTTAATGACAAAATTCTTCTTTCTTTTATAATTCTAGTTATCTATTAAAAAATAATTAAAAAAATATATTCGATATAAATAATTAATAATATTTATAATCATAATAATAACATAACTAAACACAATATTAATACTTAAAAAGCCTTTTGTTTTAAACATCAATTCCTGAAAATTATTTCATCAATTTTTCTTATAGTGTGTCCGTGCAAGATCTGTATTTAAACAAAAATAATGTTATTTGAATTATAGTAATAATTGATAATTATTTTATGTATTAATGGATCATTCTTTTATTGTAATAATAATATTATTAATTAAACCACCAAAAATAGGGATAATAATAATAATAATAATAAAATAATAATAATAATGAAAAAAATTTACAATAATATTGATTTCATTAATCTAATATAAAAACCGATAAAATTATAAATAAAATATTATTTAACATTAATTTAAAAATACTGTCCAATATTTCCATTAGGTTTTTTATTTACAAAACAAACACTTAAATGATATTTACTGAATCAAAAAAGAAATAAAAGAAAATAATGTAATAATAAAATAATTTTTATTGATTTAGTCAAAAAGATAATCAAATCATCAAAACAATCTTATGCACTAATTGAAGATAAAAAGGGGATTATGGGAACAATGAAACATAAATTGCATCGATTATTCTCTAATCCCCTTTCAAATCCGATGCACCAATAGTCGACAATGTGAGCTGGTTATTAACAAAAGTTTTGGGCAAAGATTATGGGCAATGGTATCTCTTATAATTATCAATACCAGCTCTGCTTTGTAGGATGATTTTTTTTTATTTTCGAAAAAAAATTATTATTATATTTGAGAAATAATGGATTATATTGGCAAAAAATTTAGCGATTATAATTCGTTTATTATTGATAACTTTGTTAATTCTAATTTAGATATTTGTTTGCCCATTTCTGTTGGGATAAATATTTGTTTGATGAATTATTGGCTATAGGTTACTGAGAATTTTTTCATCAATTACAATGTAGTGCTATCGGACTCAGCTTTGCAGCGTAGTGCGAGAAATTATTTTGCGAAATATTATTATTTATATTTTCTTGGACGAAATTGATTTCATTGTTTGTAAATTAAGCTTTTTTTCTGCCTTAAAATTGACAAAAAAACGCGGATTTTTTTCCACTAAGATAAAATCAACAATTGAAAGAAAAGTAAATATATTCAACAAACAAAATAACAGATTTTAAGGAATGTTGGAAAAATAATTAAATTTGAACTATTATTCTTAATATAATATTAATTTATATATTATAATAAGTTGGAGTGGAGTTAAAAAATATATTTATTATTTCTTCTTTTTTTATTTTTAAAAATCTGTCAATGTCCTTCAAAATTTTAAAATAATTATTTTTGTTTTATTTCATTTTTTCAAATTAATAGATAATAATAATGGTAATAATAATAAAAATAATAATAAAAAATAAATATAATAAAAAATATAAAAACAAAAATAATAATCATACTAATAATGATAATAATAATAATAATAATAATAATAATAATAATAATAATAATAATAATAATAAGAATAATAATAATAATAATAAT
>JBBMKC010211006.1:0-13053 GCA_037834085.1 Bipalium vagum | reverse complement strand
AAAGGGTGATGTGCGGGGGAGTTGGGAAATACAATCTCTAGACTCAGATAAGAAAATTGTTTGTTGGAGTTGGTTTGCTGATTTGTGTGCTGATTTAGAGAAAGAAAACCTGCGCAGTCGATAAAGGGCAGAATCAAGTAATTCCTTTTGTCTGTTATTAATTTCCACAGCGCACCTCTATGGAGAAGAATAATAATAATGAAACGACGACCCGACGACTGGCAAACGCTGAAAGATGAGCTACAAGTAAAATGTAAAGCAGGACGAAAACTTAGAAATTATACTGCAAGACGGAAAAAGAAGAATTTATTAAAATAAATGTTGCTTTTTTTTAGTCAACTTTAGCTTGCATGTTTTAATATTCAAAAAAATGTTAACCTATTTTCATCAGTGGTTTTCAAACTTTCTATTATTGCTCTCTGACTCTAATGATTTTATTTTGATATTTAAGCTATGCAGTCAAAAATAAAATAATGTTGAAAGAATTGTACCAAATTTATTCAATAACGACTAAACGAAAACAAGTACCAAATCACAAATAAAAATAATATTATGAACGGTCAACGAATTTTGATCCGGCTAATTCTTTCCAATTTCCTCAATATAATGCTGAATTCGGTTCTGTCTGTACGTAAATTTACAATTTCGATTCCGTATTTATTTCGTACTAATTCGCTTTTGCATAATCTTACTTCTGATCTTCGTCTAAATCTCGCGTGTGACTATGGAAACTCTGCTACTTCATTATATATGAGTCAGAGTCTGTCCATCAGACAACGAATATTCAATTTTCCTGTTAGTTAATGAAGAAACTTGGAGCTTTTAATTATTCAGCTCAGTGTTAACGTAATAACCTACGCTGAATATTAATTATTTTTTAGGTTGCTTTTATGAAAGATCTCTTAAAATTTCATTTATAAAAAAGGAAAAAGTTAATTATAATATTAAGAATTTAAAATTATTATTTATTACCATAATTATTAATATTACTGCTATTACGCTTTATATTACTATGAAAACTTTCTTAAAACTTAGTTCGTTATTTAACTGAACCTTTCAATTATGTTTATATTTTGTTCAAAAACAATTGAATAAAAAAAATTATTTCGCGAATACAAAAATATAAAAATAGACATCTGAAAATATTCGCGCACTTTCTCAATTCTCAGAGTTTCATCAATTGTCAATAAACAAATCCAATACAAATAAATCAAATACAATCAATAAATAAAATCGGATATGAGTTGTCAAAAATAAAAAAAATAAAATGAAAACAATATACTAAACTATCACCACCTTAGAAAACGATGTATGTTAGGGTTGTTAGATGAGCCAAAACCGATACGCTCATTAACGCCCTAACAGTACAGGCTTATCGTTGGCTCCTGTCGCATAAAAATAGACAAAAACTAAATATATATTTACTAATAAGTTTTCTTTCTAGCAATAGATGTTTCTCCCGACTCAAATAGTTTTGATACATTACGTTTTTTCTTTAAATAAGTTTTCTTTTGACACAATAAATTTTTTTATCAAAAAATAATAAAATTCTACTAATTTTTGGCAGTTCATTGAGGACTCCGATTGTTTTTATGATGGCTAAACCCAAATCAATGAAAAAATAATTACAGTTAGAATGTACTTGAATAACTGTTTCACTTATCACCTTCATAAAGTTACTAGTGTTGAGTTTTGGTCTTTTTACTAAAAATGCGAAGTGACTTTCCGAACAACCCTATATTTCTCTACAACCATCATATTTAAAAATTTGGAAATCTATGCATAATATTGTTTGGTTAATGACTTAAGACTTACTACAGTTAAACTACCTATCACCAATTCAGCACAAAGACTCCAATTATTTAACATAAATGAAAAGATAAGGTTGCTGTTTACTAAGTTATATTTGTATTGAATAAAATAAATTGAATCGTCTGTTGTAAAAAATTAGATTTCTTAAAAATTCTTAATAAATTTATTAAGAATTTATTATTATTATGAGGAGGCTAATCAGACCTGGGAAATTTTTTAATTATTTTAATTATTTATTTTAAATATTTTAATTATTTTAAAATATTTAAAAAGTAGGATTTAAATTTAAAAAATAATTGAGGTCTATGTTGAGAAGAATTAATTACCCCCATCGTGGGACATAATAATCCTTTCTATCTCGTCGTGGAGAAGAGGCTAGAAGGCGACCCGAGGACCCCTTGTTGCTCTTCGTGAGACCGTTTATTTTTGATTTCTAGTGATACTTTTCAAACTTCTCTTGGTGATTTTCTTTTTCTCTCTCATCTTTTTAATAGTAATGTGTTTATTTTATTATTATTTATTTTCTGTTGTTGGACAATAGTCTAGTTAAGTCTTCAGTTACGAAACTTCATATAATAGTGTTGAGATTCTTAGTTCGGTTAGCATTTTAGATGATCCTTAAGTGACTATGAAAATGTAAACTGTAATAGTATATAGACCAAAAAAAATTATTATAAGTTACTTGAATTAATATCTCTAATAGACCTTGTCAGTTTCTGAGATAATGCCTCGGACTAACTAAGAAAAATAGACAACACAAAAAACTGAAACAACTTTTATTGAACTACATGAAGTACTAGTTCAAAATATATATTTAATTATTTTTCTATGTAACTACCATTGGCAGCAACCAGCTTATTCCATCGAATAACCAAATCTTTAAATGCGTCAGCATAAAAATGTCCAGGAAGCTCTGCAAACTATTGTTCAATAAATTGCTGGAGTGCATCTGATGTCTCAAAATGATGGCCGCGTAATGCTTTCTTCAGGCGCTTGAACAAAAAGAAATCGCTCGAAACAAGGTCCGGGCTGTAAGTTGGATGTTGGAGAAGTGCAAAACAACTTTTTTCTGTTGAACATCCTGAAACATTGCCTGCATGAACAGGAGCATTATCAACAATAAGCCAAAGTGGAACATTTCTCGATTTTCGTTTCTTTGCACGGCATTCCTCAACATATTTGGCATAGTATTGACCATTTATTGTTTGTCCAATATGCAAGAAGTCTAGATGAATGACTCCACTTTTGTTCCAAAACCCTGAGAACATCAGCTGTTTTCGATATGAGGTGCCACTTCTCATCTTCAGAAGAGGTTTCTCTTCTACATGTGTCAATACAGATGATTCCCGTTTAATTTCAGGGAAGTATAAAGAAAAAAATGTCTCGTTCTCAGTAACAATATTATTAATAAATGCATCACCGTATTGATTCAACAGTTGCAAATTTGACAATGTGCAGTTGAGACGCATTTCCTTCATGTCAGGAGACAGAAACTTTGGAAACAATCGTGAGCATAATTTGCGATAGCCTAATTTCCCAATGATGTTGTGACAACTGCCAACACTTATTTTAAGTAATTCAGTAATTATACCCACCTTAATTCGTCTTTCAGCTCGAATAATCGCCTGACATTGCTTAATTTTCTGATCGGAAATTTCAGTTTGTCTGCCAAGATTAAAAAAATCCTGGTGCACACTTTCACGGAAATGCTTGATAAATGATATCCAACGATATATTTTTGATCTGGAAGGTCATTTTTCGCCATATGCAATTTTTTATATCACAAAATATTACATTAGACGACTTCTTTTAAAGCACATAGAGTTTTATCACACTTCTGTATTCCACCTCATCCATTTGACAAAAAATAAAATGTGAATTATTTTATGAATTATACGTCAGCCAATCAGATTAATTAATTTATGCATGTAAACAAACATACGTGTAGGTGTTCAAGCCAATTGGCTTGATTGATTTATCATGTTATTTTAGTCAGTCCGAAGCATTATTGAAAGAACCACGTATATAAATAAATCTTTAAAAATTGATTGATGATAATTCCTTAAAGCAAATAAGAAATTTTTATAAAAAGACTAATGTTGGTTTTACAGTTTCTGAGATTGTTGTATCGAACTTTGTTTTTGTCTATTAAACGACCTCCGACTACAATTTTGGCAGTTCGTCATATTCTGTAATGAGATTGTTGTCCTTCTATTTTTATAGGCGACATCTACCCGCAATGTTAGTTAATAGAAGTATTCTGTTAGGAGATTTTTTTCGTTGATTTTATGTTTTGTGATAAATATTCTTTAACTTTTATAGTGATTTTATAATAATTTGGTAAATTCTAACTCTTATTATTTAACTTTTATATATTTTTCTTTTAGAGACATCAGTTACTATTTTTAAATTTTAAAACTAAATATTTATTAGTTAAAATGAAATTAATATTTTTAATATATCTCAAGAGTTTGTTATTAATAATTATAATAATATATATATTATATTATAATTACATTTAGGATTTCAAAGCTCATAACAATACAGGTTTATGAAGAAATATATAGAAAAATATTCAAAATATATAGAAAATTATTCAGAAATATATAGAAAAAATATTCGATTGTTTCTGTTTGAATTTGTTGTTTACCAAAATTTGTAACAGTAATCTGGTTTACTTAGATGAAACAGGAGTCAACTTACACCAAACCATAAGTTATGGCTATTCGCCAAGGAACACCAAAGCTTTCAAATTGGTGCAAGGTAGTAGAGGAAAAATTTCAGCTGTATGGTTGCTATTAAAATGACAGGTTTCATTGTTTTGTCATCTGTTTATTTATTAAATCAAATTTACAGGCATATTATGCTTTGAAATCAAAGACGGATCTTTCGAAGGGGACAGTTTTATTGACTTTATTAACTACAAGCTATGCAATCATTTCGATCGAAATCCTGGGGATGTATTGGTGATGGATTTCAGGGGTTATTTTCGCAACATGAGGCGGTTTAAAGAAAAAGCCTTGGCGAGACAAGAATTTATTTAGTGTACATTTTTTATTTGAAATTTTTTTTCTATATATTT
Organism: Bipalium vagum; assembly: GCA_037834085.1. Classification (NCBI taxonomy): domain Eukaryota; kingdom Metazoa; phylum Platyhelminthes; order Tricladida; family Geoplanidae; genus Bipalium; species Bipalium vagum. The sequence goes on along the minus strand of JBBMKC010211006.1, from coordinate 8,159 downwards.
TTGAATATTGTTCTATATATTTCTAAATAATTTTTAAATATTTCTAAATAATTTTCTATATATTTTGAATAATTTTCTATATATTTTGAATAATTTTCTATATATTTCTGCATAATCCTTTATAACAAAAAACATAAAATCAAACTTCAAATACAACTAAAATGTATTCCTATTAAAAAAATTTTTCATGTACGAAAAAATAAAGATATTAAATCACAATAAAACATAGGAAGGCTATTGCAAATTTTTATCAGAATAATCAGTCGTCGATTAGATCTGCAATTTTCTTTTTTGTCTTTTCTTTTAACGCGAGGTTTAGAGTGTCAACAGTATAATATTATTAAATTTATTAATATTCTGATCTCTTTATCAATACTTAAAATAAAGTACCTTTAAGATTAAAAAAAATATTGCTATTTATTTGTAATTTGAATACATTATTTTATATTTGATTGTTGATTAATTTTAAGTACCTATTTGTGTTTATTGACTCGATATTATTAACTTTTGTGTTTGATCAATTACCCCAGACAATTACAGACATTTCAGGCCTTATTGTGATTTCTTTCTCTTGAGTTTGACGATTTTTTTGTCATTGTTATCACTGTGATTTTCGTGCGAAATTTGTGTTATAAATACAAGTTATTGCTTTACTGATTGTTATTATTTTTGCACCACAAAAAGTTAAAGTCAAGTTTAATTTTGATATAATAAATAGAGAACAATTATAAAAATTTCTAATTTTTATTTATAGTAATATTTTGTTGCTTTCACAAAAACCTTTCAAATATCCGACATCTTTTAGACTATCAAATAATAATTTATATATTTTTAATTAATTAATATATTTTATTTTATTTATATTTACATATTGTTTTATTATCTTTCATGGACGATTCACATGAAATATATATATTTATTTAACGAATATTCAAAAATAACTAAAGATCAGTACACAAATTGTAAAAAAGATGATTACACTGAGATATCACTCTCTACTAAGGTTGTTGACTGAATTGACTATTCCGCTGAACATGTTGCTGATTTGGGTTTCTTGACCTTGGAACTGTTGAGCCACTTTGTCCTTTCTGTTAAGGAAGATTTGGAAGTCTTCACATAATTATTAAATTGTAAAGGATCAAAAGACCTCAATTTACTCTATTATTTATTCATTTATATATCGTTTCAGATTAAACCCTAAACAAGTCAATCACTATTGACAAGATTTTATTATTATTATTAATATTATTAATTCCCTTTTACCTTATAACCGCTAATTTTGTTGATACTAAATGATTTTAGATTGATTACTTCTTCACATATAAATAATAAATATATAATACAGCAGACAAGCAAGTGTTCATCGAGTAATAAATGTGAGATCTGCTTCTATAGTTTTAAAACATTCTATTTTTAAAGATGCCTTACAAAATACAGTAAATTTTCTTGTAACTACCAAATCCTATATTTTTGGCAAAAAATTATTATAGGCTTCATCTATGAAAAATTCTGTTAATTGCTTTATTACTTAAAATTTGTTTGGATAATTAATTTAATAAATAAATGTATGTAAATTATCAATTAATATTTTTAGATTTCCACAAATATGCCCGATCAAATATTCACGCGAATGTAAAATTGGAAAAATACAAATAATAGATATAAAAAAATAATAGTAGAAAGTGATGCGTAAAGATTTTCTTCTAAATTTTAAGTTCTTGTCAAACTACGAACAGTTAATACAGTCCTCCAACTTTATTATTGCCGCACTAAGAAAATGTTTATTTTTTGTATGTAGAAACTATCAAAGTTATTAATATTTATATAAGTAATATAACAATATATCCATCCTATTAATATAAATATTTACAAAAAAGTATAATGAAAAAAATTTTTTAAAATAAGTAAAAATTAACTAAAAAAAATACCAATAATTTATTGCCGCATATTTACAAAAAACATACATTTTGAATTATTTTTCGATTGTCAATATATAGTTGAACTTCCATGGGAATAAATCACTTCATAAATTCTATTGGCATAGAATTTACCAGTGCTCAGATGAAGCTCTTATCGATTTCTTCCCAACAGCGAATTACCTCTCGTTCCAGCTCTGAAATTGATTCATATTGTTTTCCATTAGCATATACCCGACGTGCTATTATCCCTCAAAGATTTCCTATGGGATTCAGGTCTGGTGAATAGGGCGGCCAAGACATAAGATCGATATTTCTATCTTTTAGCCATTGCGAAGTGGAAAAGTGCAACTTGGATATTATCATGTTGGAAAATTAGTTTGTCTCCACCACAATCATTCATAAAGGGAAGTAAATGTTCTCCTAAAACCATTTGATAATCAAATTGATTTAGTCTGCCGGTAATAATCGCGAAAATCAACTTCCGTGGTAATTGAAACAACCCCAAATAAATTAGGAACCTCCTCTACAGTGTATTTTTTCGAAAAAGATATCTTCCGCAAATAGTGCCAATAATATGCGTAACCGTCAGGTCCATCAAAATTAAACTTCTCGTCACTCCAGATGACCTTTTCACATTCGGCGACCCACGATATTTTCTCTTTAGCCCAGCAGACACGATTGTTTTTATGTTGTGGCTTCAAAGGGGTTTTTACAACATAGAGTTTTTTATAATATGCAAGAAGAATTAACATTTACTCGAAGAATAGATATTGATAAAGAAATATATTATGGAACAAAAGGAGATCCCTGAATTAACTCTAAATCCGTCATCTGAATTAAAATTATTATCAAGAATAGATGATGAAAAATCAATCAACGAAAACTTCATATCAAGACATCGTGAAAAAAGAAATCTTACTGAAGGTACAACTCAAACTTTACAATTATATAATATTCCAAATAAATTAATTTATATTTTTATAGCTTTTAGAGGTTCAGAATTTGATTTCACAAAAAATAATTGTTTGTTCAAGATAAAATAAAATCTTTAAGAATCCAAGTAAATAATTCTTACTATCCTATGAATTGGATTCAATTTGAAAAAGGAAAAAAATAATCGAACTTATTCGAATTATGTAAAAGCTTGCAAATATTTTAAAAATGTGAGCGGAGCTCTTAAAAGCTATGCTTCCGATCCTCAATTAAGTTTATTAGAATTTCAAAAGTTATATTCTATATTTTGTTTTGATTTAAAATATCAAGCAGAGAATTTATGTATTAATGAAGCAGTTTTAACTTTACATATTTTAAAAGATAAAAATTTTTTAGGAATAAAACAAAATAAAACGAAAGAGTATATATTTTAATATATATATTTAATATCTCATAGCGTTATATTAAAAGCTAATGAAAATATCGACACTATTAAAGCAAATATTTCAAAACTAAGGGAACCATTTACAGTAACAGGTAAAAAGATCGCCTTGGGGATAAAAGATTGCAATAAAATTCTTAAAGATTGCGTTGACGAAGTCAGTACCCTTGGAAAAATTTAAATGACATAATTATTAACCTAGATGAGGCAAAATTATTAACTATATAATTTGTATTGATATGACTTTTTTTATTGATAAATTTTTAAAAACATTATCCAATATAAAAATCATTAATTTTGAAACTATTATAGTTAACAATTAATTATTATAATTTATTTTAAAACTTTTAATAATTTCTAAAATCATAATTTTGACATTGAATAATGTATTTTTTATCTTTTTATATTTTTTTCAATAGTTTTCAATATTGATATTATGTAAATTAATATGGTGTTCTCCGAAATTTTCAAATTTCGACAAATGTTCCGTGATGCCAAAAAGGTTAAGAACCACTGGAATACGTCATGGTCATATTAGCTAATGATTCATTAGTAATGACAGAATCAACTTTATTATCGATTATCCGTAAATTATTTTTTTATCCGATTATGTATTTTCTCGCGTTAAATTAATTTAAAATGTTTTTTCGTTGAATATTTTTTTCATGTTTTATTTTATTGTCATTATGACTTATTTTTTTTAGAAATATTTTTTTCATAAAATTCACAATACCATTTTCAACCATTTTTTTATAAAAAAATATTAAGATTTATTTTATTTTGAAACCAACAATAGGACAAGACGTAGTTAAATGTAGTTTTTGTTAAAATTGTAAGCATTTGTGCTGACTGTAATTTTGTTTTATCCCTTACATAACACTTAGTATTTTTCCATTATTTTTAATTTTCTGTAGTAATAAATTCTTTGATATTTTGGAAAAACTTTAAAATGGGAAAATGTGACAGATTTCCAAAGGTCATTATTTTTCAATTTAAATTAAAAATGGCGTTTTAGTAAAAATAACAAGCGAATTTTCCTTTTTTAAAATAAATTAAAACAATTTGAAGACAAAATAATTATTTTATTCTTTAAAATAAATTAGTTTCATTCTAATAATACAGTATTATCTACTTTGCTGGACAATAAAAGTAGTTAAAAATTTTCAGTTTTAAAATTTTAAATATTTTTTCTTTTGTTGTTATTTATTTGTAGTTAGATAAACCAGACTTTGAAGAAAGACCCCGTATCATTAAATTTGCACAAAATATTATTTAGAATTTTTTAGTACTTTTTCACTACTTTTTATACATTTTCCATGAAATTTGCACAAAATATCATTAGTACTTTTTAGTAATTTTCTTGTACTGTTGCCAACAGAATATTTCGGGGTCTGTCCTCAAAGTCTGGTTTTATCACCTGATCTATGTCCAATAGAAAACTTTTATGGCTGTAAAATATTATTATGATAGGATTGTCATACTTCCTTCTATCAATCCACCACAAAATAACAAAAAAACACAAAATAATCGAATAGATTATCAAGAGAACTATTATCAATGTCTTCATCATCAATTCTTCAAAAACTTTGTATTGTCTCTCCGTCTTCAAAATAAAACATTAAAATTAACATATTCAAGAATTCTAACAAACTTTAACGTGAACGTTATATAAAACTTTTATCTATGCAAAACTATATTTAAAAATATCTATGCAACGGACACTGATTTCAACTACAGTAGGAATTATTCTCCAATAGACGCTTACTGCCCACACCCAACTCATCCTGTAATAGAATATCCAAGTAACACATATTTTGTACATACTGGATTAGTCACACAGCACTAGTGTCAGTAATGTTTTGAGGTAGATTTATAGCTGTTTTAATTCTGTTCTCCATAAATATTATGTAATGTTTTCAGAGAATCGTCGTGGAGATAAATGTTATATACTTCTTAAACTTTTTTATTAAAAATTTTATGAATTTGAATATTTTATTTTTAAATGCCTCTGGTCTTCTTTTTTAATTCAACCAGAGTATTAAAAGAAACAGCGTACACATTTTCCTTCATAACACTCCATAACCAGAAATCAAATGGTGTGAGCTTCAGAAAATTCTTTTAGGAATCAGTGAATTCCGAACTGGGATTTTTAAAATTTATGTGGCTTTTTAATACCGCTTTAATAAAAAAATCTTTTACTTTAACCGTGAAACGAACTAATAACCAATCATTTTTCGATATCAGTTACACAATAATCAATGAATCAATAAAATAGTAATTATTGAAAGCTGCAGATTGATCGGGAAAAATGAGACACTCAATTGCTTTCAATCTACCTGCAACTATTTTGCCTGCTTGGTAAGGCAAAAATATGAAACTTTGACTGATCACTGCCACCAGATGTTGTTCAGGAAACTTTACAACTGACTTTGTGATGTCTATCATTTCTGCATTTTGTTTTCGTTCAATTATACGGAATGAATAAAGAAAATCATAAGCATTCATCAAGGTCATGGTTGTCTGAGTTCAAAGTTAAAATCAGGCAACTTATAAAGGACAACATTCCAGTGGAATTATTTATTCTCAAATGAAAATTTAAATATCCATTTCAGCTTTACTTTAAGATTGAAGTATATGTTCATAAAGAAAACCCCCTTACCACTGTGTGGAATGCTGAGAATTATAATCAATTACGACAAATTACAGAGGAAGTAAATCTGGAGACTAACAATCGTCGACATACACGTCACGTGTTTATATACATTAATAGATAAAATATTTGAATTATAATACATATAAAACTGTAATTTTTCTTCTTTTTCGTGTATTTCAGTTATGTATGACAGTTTTTACTTAGTATCAAATAAAATGATCAGAAATTTTTCGTGTTTATAAAGGCTTTTATTTCGTAAGTTCATTTGACGTTTTTTCAATTTTCATAATTCGACTTATCAATGCTTTAAAATTTATATTTTTACGTCTACGTTATAAAAGTTTATAGTAAAATACGATTTTACCTTATTCATCATTTCTAAATATTATTATAAAATTATTCAATGGTTATTGTGTAAACCAAACATTTAGTAATAAATATGGTAATTTATAGTGTGACCCGAAAAATAATAGAAATTTTAATAAAAAATAAAATGAACATTTTAAAACAATACTTCAAAAATAATAAAATATTTAAGGTTAAAAAAAACTCCTAACATGCACATAAATGTAATAATTGAATGACACCAACCTACTGCTATTTACTCAATATAAAGACCAAAATTTTAAAAAATTAACTTCCCTTTATTTAAGATAAAATTAAAAATAAAATGTTTACTCTAATAATTAATTCAAAGCAAAGTGAGTATATCAATGTAATCACAAAAAAATTAAAAAATAATAATTTTTTTTGTTCATAATAAATCTTGTTTCTCTACATCAAATAAAACCATTTATTAATTTACACTTATAACACTTATATGTAGTTATATTTTTATTATTTAATAACAACCAAATTGCTATCGCGTGTTTAGGAATTAGAGAATTACCGTCGTTCGTCCTAAATTCAAACCAGTAACCTAAGACCCAACAAATTATACATCGTAAAATAATCACAGAATAAAATTTTAACTGTCCATTTATTACTGAGAAGTCGTTCGAAGATAACTATAATTATATAATAAGGATAATAGATTTTGATTTCTGTGAATAGACAGGCTTATACTTTTAGTGACCTTTAGAGGACGTATTAAAGAACAAAAATAAAGATAAATGGAATCATAATCATAAATATTAACATTAAACATTGTTAATAGAGAAAGTTTTCATAACAAGCCTCAAAATGTAAATTAGATATATAATATTAATTGCTGAAATTTATAATTAATTTTTTTAGATAATATAAACCATTTAACGAACAAACACCATTTTTCAGAAAATAATTTTAAGACAAGAATAAAATATGAATATCAGTTGTAGAAAATTAACTGAAGATTTCCAAAATCGAGATTTGTTCTAAATTTTGAAAGATTAAAAAACAAAGAGGAAACTAAATCTTAAATAGAAGAATTTAAATAAATAGTAGAATTTATATTACATGTTTAACTAATCTTGCTAGTGTATCAAACTTTAATTTACACACATATAGATATCATTATATTAAAAATCAACAACCAAAAAATATTTAAAATTGTCAGTTCTTAGTAAACAGTTAGAACTTGATAATAATCTCATAATATAGATTTTTTAAAAATTATACAAATTAAATCATATGAAACAAAAAAATATAATATTTTTTTACAAGAAAACATTTATTCAAAAAAAATTTTTATATTCCGTTTATTAAATGGAAAATGTGTCAAACTAAAAGAACCAACATTACATGTGTTTTATCATTTTTTTAAATATACAAAAATTCTAAAGTATCAATTATCACAGAATCTTGATATTGAGAAAGATTGCTATTCAAAGTTAAGTCTTAAATTTTACTTTTTTTAGTTTCAGAGTACTAAGCATTTTAAAGTTCATTTAAGTCTCAGGTAAATGATGGGAAAACTAAAATGATATCCTGAGCGACGCAATTTTTGGCACAGTTAGAAATGTCATTATAACTTCATGAATAATGTAAGTAATGAAATAAAAGTTGTATAATATATAATTTAATATAGTAGTACTTCTATTAATTATCACTACTTAGATATATATTAATTTTTGTTAAAATAATATTTAAATGTTTACTGTTTATTTAAATATGTAAAACGACACAATTTTTGGCACACCTTATAAATTTTTAAATATTAATGATTTTAACCTAAATTATTTTAGTCATTTATATGTTATTAATGTTTATCTTACTTTTAGAAATTATTATG
>JBBMKC010210995.1:0-13057 GCA_037834085.1 Bipalium vagum | reverse complement strand
TAATAATAATAATAATAATAATAAATAATATTGTCCGTTATTATTTTTTCTAAGTTTTGAATTTATTCTAGAAGTAAAGAAAATAAGATTAAAGATAAACAAACGATATTTTTCAAAAGTTCTATGAAGAAAAATGTGCTATGAAAAATCCATATAACCGTGAGCATTGCGTTATACGATACGCTTCTATTCTTAAATGTGACAGTGTGCAATGAAGTTAAGTGTGAAGACGAATTGTGTCAGTGTTCAATGAGCACTTCAGTAATCGTTACAGGCTTTTTGTTCAAGTTCTTTCCACAACGTTTCAGAAGCTGAAAATATATTTCACTCAAAACATTAAAAGAAGCTAAGAAATGTCAAGGCAATGATTTCTTAATTTTACTTTGAGGAACAATTTGAGGAGTCTCCAAATATATTATTATAACAAAAGAGATCTGAATGTGTATTTTGTATGAAGAGTAATACATTTTTATAACCCACTAGAATGGGAGATTTAATAAATTTCCAACATTTATTCTTAATTTAAGAATTCTAAGTTCAGTTGCCTTCAGGTTGTGGGAGAAGTATTATCGTTTTTCTATATACGAACTTTGAAGAAAAATATATTAATATATCAATTGATAATTTTAAAATTATTGATTTCTAATATTGAGATTGAAAAGCCTGTGAGTTAAAATAAAACTTTTTTTTATTATTTTAGGTTTGTTTTAATAATATAAAACTCTGTCTCAGAGAAAAAGACAATGGCAAAGAAACAAAAGTAATACCACAAGGTACCTAATGATTGGATACTTATCAAAGATTTGAAGGATATACGGTCTTATATGGAATTTAAGGAAGCGAGATAATATTATGTTTTCCCCCCCAATCATCACCACAACAACCAGGGAAGTCCGTTAAATCTAATAATAACGAATTCTCCGTATTTTGGTGTCTTTTGACAGAAAATATAATAATGCTCTTGACAGAAAACCGTTTCAACTGTTAATCGCCGACTGAAACGGAAAAAGAGAAACGGAGAACTGAGGCAATTACAATTTCCTAGGAAGATTAAAACAAAATAAAATCTGCTAATTAAATTATTACTAATTCCCATTCCTAATTAAATCATTAATAGTCTTCGGGTATTTCTCTAATTTAATTTGTAATTAATATCATTTTCTTCGCTAACAAATTATTAACAGTCGAATAACATTTTGCAATTTAATATTCCAAATTATTATTTTTCCTAATTTTTAACATTTCATCAATTTTTTCATTTAATTTCCAATCGAATTTCGCAGATTAAAAATGCTTTCTGTTACCGAGAGTAAAAATTTGTTAATTACGGAAAAGAGAATTCAGTAAAACAAAGTTTTTTTAAATCTCCGATATCAATGAAGGAAAAATTAATGAAATTATATATTATTACCATTATTAGATTATAACAAAGATTAATAGATTTTTTCACTTTTACACTAATAGTTTATTTAACAAAATTATTAATATTTTTTCAACTTTTACAAAGCAATAAAAAAATAAAATAATAATAATAATAAATTTGACTTTGAATACATTTTTAAAATTATATCAGGAATAATTAATAAACTAATAATAATTTATTATTTTTATTAATTAAATTGTGAAAAATCTCAATTTATATTAGAAAAAAAAAGATATGAATGTGTTTTAGTTAATCAAAATAATTCTTTAACTAAACGAAATTAGTTTAATAAATGCTTATATTTTATTAAAAGAAATTATTATATATTAATATTTTTTTCAAATTTTACAAGAAGTAATAAAAGCAATATCATATAATAAATAATAAAATAATAATAAAGATAATAATTGTGACCTGGAATACAATTTTTAAAATTATATCAGGAATAATTATTACGAAAATCAATAATATATTAATTAAATTAATTAAATAGTAAAAAGCTCTAGGAAATATTTAAATAAAATTTTAATTAGAAAAAAACTTACATTTATATTAAAAAAAATAAAATTTGAATATTTTTTATTTAATCAAAATAAATCTTGAACTAAACAAAATTATTTATTTATTAAAATTAAAGTACAATTCTTTTAATTATATAAACTTAATTTAAAAATTAATTAAAATTTTTTACCAAATATTATCCAATGATTGAGATGATTTCAATTTCAACAAAAGCATCATTTCTTAAAATTTTATTTTGTTTTAATGAGAAAGGTTTTCCATTTATGAAGTAAATATTGGAGTCTAAACATATGATGAAAAATTTTAAAAATGTTGAGAACGCTCCAGACATAATGAATTCAGAGTCGGAATAGGGTTGAGAATAAATAATAAGCCAAGGAGAAATTTACATAAAAAATCGAAAGCAGTCAGTGACACTGAGCACTGTAGTGACCGTTTTTCTCATCCCTGAACAGTCCAAGCCAACTGTTTGGAGCTGCTTACCTTGGGAAATATAGCAATTCTGTTGAAAAGCCCCAAACTGAATGGCAGTTTAATTCCCCAACAAAGCCGATTCAAGATTGAATCAGGATTTCAGAGGAAATTCTATTAAATTTTCGCCTCGTTCTAATTGAAAAATTTCTTGACTTCATTTACGGAATCAAGTAGGACAAACTCTCCGGTTTCCAGCACCAAAAATATTTTCGACAACATTTTCCCGATTAAATTGTTAAAAACAACAACAACGAAAACACTGGTTTTTCCTTATTCCATGTTTACATTCAAATCCGTCGATAATTGTCACTTGGCCTCCAACAACACGTAACGGAATTGAAGAGGTTGCTGCAGATAGAACTGGCGAGAAAATCGCTACAAATCGTTAATTCCAAGTGAGGCCATGGCCAATTTCTTGACATGGGTTTTCAGGATTCGTTACAAATCGTTTAACAGAAAATTGTTAATTAAAAATCACCTACAAAACCCACTGATTTCTCCTATCGCAACACTCAGTCTTGGCAACATTTCCATCTCCCCTATTTGCAGGAATGGCAACTCTTCGGAAATAATTTCTCAACAGCCGAAAAAGGGAATTTTATATTTCATGAGGAAATTTATTAAAACTGAAAACTGTCAATGTAAATATCGGAACAACATCGATATTTCTGTGAATTAATCATTAATATTATTTATTATTATTATTTCTTATTTTTAAGAATTTGTATAAATAAAACAATTGATTATGAATTAACCTTGAATCAATGATTTCTTTAATTGAGTCCAATATATAAAATAATTCGATTTATTTATTGGTAATATTTGTAAAAATCAAAGAACCACCGAGTATTTATTCATAATTATTTTTTTGTATTAATATGGTGTAGATATATTAAATTATTGCATTTTTGCAAAGCTGAAGAAACAGTGGCCGGTATTGTGTAAGAGATAGGGACCTATTCTATTGCAAGAAGAAAAATCAGACTGTCTCAGGGAAAAATAATCGGAAACTTTCGGATATGAATTACGAACTTCTTCGTCATCCGCCTTGTTCACCTGACTTAGTCTTAACTAATTTCCATTGATTCAAGAATCTGGCTCAATTTCTACCTGAACAAGATCTGAAAAATCCGATCCGACAATTCTTTAGTTCCAAAGCCAAAAATTCTTTAAATCTGGAATATCCATACTAAGAAAGCGCTGGCAGATGTGTGTTCATGCTGATGGAGCTTATTTTCATCAATAAAAGATTAAAGTCTTTATTTTTGACCAATAGAAATTATATAAAAAACGACATTTCATACACACCAACCCTAATAACAGAAATGAAGGGTTACTGACAGTTTTATTATATATTAGGCCATCTGTATTCAAAAATATGGTGAAAATAAAATATCCTGGAATCAAGCTCGCAGTTGATCTGACTAAGTATCATTTAGATTTTTTTATTTTCATCATTTTATTATCATAATAAAAAAATTCAAAACGCGAAACTCTCAGATTTGATAAAAAAATCTCGAATCACTTGATATTATCTATTTTCATTACCAATTTGTTAATGAAAATTTGTATATAACTACAAATCATCAAGAAGGCGAGAGCGGCGGGATTGCTCCTTACAATGGAGGTATTTAAGTCTGAGTCGACTCTCCGAAGGACGGTGGCTCTTCACAATCAGCTTTAGCCGATACAAATAATCATACTGCTCATTGCCCAGATGGCAGCAGAAGAAATTTATTACGTTTGGCCAAATTTTTTCTTTTGACAATTTCAGACAACTTTTTAATCAAATGAGAAAAATATAATGCAATTTTCTCAATCACACAATTTCCCAATACCAGTCGATGTCAGTTTTTTATTCATATTATTTTTCCTACGAATTTCGTGTAGAAGGGAACTCTTTTTATTATTTCCTCTTGGTGGTTTATTCAGCGAATATGGTACATTTTTATTTGAATAATAAAATTTGGTTTTTAACATGAACTAATTAATCGTGAACCATTGGTAATAATAAATTTAAAAATTCGAATTCATCAATGACAGGGTGTGTATGAAGTAGGTATCCGATTTTAAAATGTAAAACTGTAAAATATATATCAAACTTAAAACTGCACATTTTTGACAGAGTAACATTTATTTATTGATATTAAAATTTCAAATTTTTCTACAGAGAATGGCCATTAATTTTAATCAATTTGTGTAAGCAATTATAAAAGCAATTATAAATTTCGACACATTTATTGAGATATTCCAGCTGCTTCCATTTTATTAATATACTTCAGGTCTTCGATATCTTTTGGTTTTTGAAATATTCATCGAAAGAGAAGGTTACTTCATCCCTGAAAATTAAGTTTTGAAGAAAGGATAGATTATTGTCAATTTTGTTAATTATGATTTCACACATTGCAATTCTTTCAACATAGTATTCTTCATTTAACTTATGGATAATTAGGATCTGATATGGATAAAGTTAAAGATTTTTTCGTAATAAATTCTGTACAGATTCAAAACAATGTCCAAATTCCTTAGCAGAAAGCAGCTTCTTCAAAAACCTGACGTATTTCGAATATTTTTTCATGCTCAATTGACGGTCTTCCAGACATCAGAACATTACAAGCACTTCTTGTTTCTTTGAATTTTGCAAATATCTTCCTCATTTTCCTCGTTGCATGTATCTTTATCTTTCCTTTGTTTTAAATGCCGCCTTAATAATTCGACTGATTACATCTTAGCTATCAGTAAAACAATTTGCACTCTTTCTTCAATGGAGAACATTATTAAAATTTTAATCCACTGCAATTAAATTCGATAACATCGATTTATTCAGACAGTTACACAATTAAATATAAATTCAACATATTTAACTATATGTATTTTTGCTGAGCTCCAAAATTGGATACTTACTATATACACTCCATATATAAACATTTTCAAATTTTTTATAATAATAAATATAATTAATTATTATCAATTAATATGTATTATTAATCAATACAAAAATAATGATTTTAGTTTCATCAATTTCTATAACAGATGATGTAACAGATGTAACAACAATTATGAACAAACGAATAATGATCATTTCCAATTGTTCTGTTTCCGAAGGGTCATACCAAGTATATTTATTATTAATAAAATTATTCAAGTATGAATTGTCGAAAAAAGAATGAAATCAAATTGCCTACCGAAATTATGAAAGCATCGTGGAATTTTTTGCATTGCTGTTCGATACGACTGGTTGGACTGTGAACAATCGTGGAGTCTTGTTGCATCTGGAAAAAAAACGAGAAAATGATAAAACACCATAATACATCAAGCGACAATTATGTCTCTCCATCGCATAAATGACATTCTCGACAAATATCAGTTGGTAAATATACGAACAGTTCGCTCGCGAAACAAATTATGTACTGTTTATTTATCCCTCGCCCCCTCCTCCACTCGGATCCAACATTATTATTCGACTGCAACATCATCATCAACAACAACAACAAAAACCACCAGACAAATGTATGGGATTAACAACCATGGACTGGCATCGGGAATCCATTGAGTCACAGAAATCCGGATTCATAGAAATCGATACTGTTAGTCACTTTTTCTGTAACAGAATCGTCTTTCAAGCATGTGAAGAACGAACTGGTATCAACCTGTCATGTTATAGAAATTTAATTATCCCCCAAATCCCATATAAGTCAAGCATATGGTAGGGAATAGTTAATAAATTAAATTTGCAGTTTTATTACCATTATCCATTATTCGTTTTAACAGAAATAATAGGTCATCATTTACACCACTGAACCGATCGCGAAAGATTCGTGGCGAATTTAATTAAGCTCTGTCTATTAATGATGAAGTTGTTAATGATGCCTTCCCAGCCGTGCAGTGCATTTGAAAGCAATTAACGGGATAAATAATCGACCATAAATCATCATAGAAAGATATACGACAAGAGGCTATTTAAGTAATCATTTCGTTCCATCATCGCCATCATCGCCTCCGTCGACTCACACTGCTCCCCTCTCTGTTTCCCAACGAAAACCGTTTGATACGAAGCAAAACTGGACTATTATCGATCGTCTTTTCCAAGCCATTCTCATATGGAAACAATTTACAAGAAAATTATCATACCCGGTAACTGCATATGGGCTAAGGTAATCCATAACGGACTCGTTAACAATTGGCTTGTAGGCATGCTTTCCCATTCTCTATGGGAAATTTCTAATCTCTATTTCTATTCTCTACGACAATCTGCTTTTTTTGTCATACTGGTCTTGCATGGGTTATAGAGAAAGATGGCTTTCTGCATTTTACGGTGTTCATGATTGTACTTCCTACGTTTCGTTGAATTACGTATGCTATTTCATACCCATGTCGTCAGAGATTTGTCTCGGCTCTTTCAAGGAGCATGTTCGTTGAATTAGGGCATAATCAACTTCCTTAAGATTATAAGTATAATGTAAATCAGAGCTCTCTCGCTGACTCAGTTTAGCCACGGCCTTCGATTACCGAACGTGGGTTACATTTTCTGACTCCATAAAGGAAATGGTTAAAAATAAAATATTCCATCCACCATTGATAAATCAATAAAAGGAATTTCACATATGGAGTATGGGGGAGGGTTCTGTTCTAGGAATGATTCTTACAATTTCATCAAAGAATTCCGTTTTATTATTACACTTTCCACACAATCCATTCTCTTTATATCACAGTGAGCATTGGGCTAATTGTAGACTTGGTACAAATGGAAAATCGTTGAGATTCATCATGCTGGGAAAATTGAATATTTATTTATTTATTTCTTTATTGTGTTATAACGATCTTTAATTATTGTTATTATATTCCAATAAGCTTTCAGTTTATTTTATTATTATTATTATTATTATTATTATTATTATTATTATTATTATTATTATTATTATTATTATTATTATTATATTTATTGAGAAATCAAATTTATTTTAATGCATCTTTGTGGTGAAAAATCCCTCTGTAATTTACTTTCTTTTAATAATTTTATATTTAAGTGTACGAGACTTTAGAACCATTTTAAAGAACTCTAATGCGCATGTAAGACGCTTATTCTCAAGATCTAGCTGCTTGTTTGCTTTAGGAAAAATGGTATCTACCAAACTTGAGGAAAAGTGACTCAACAAATTCTTCGACACGAAGCTCAGTGAATTATGGTGGATAGGGGAAAAGGGCGAATGGAAGACAGAATATTTTATTATTGGAATACTGATATATTTATTATTGTAAATTTTTTAAAATAAATATCAAAAATTAAGGAAAATTAGTTACAACCAAAAACTTAAGCTAATGGCTTAAATATTATTGATTTCCCAAAAAGAAACCAATATATTTCACTTTAATTTGAAATTATGTTTCATCAATTCTTTTGTGGATATAAAATTTTATGATTTTGACTCTGAAACATAATTTTTAAAAAGTATTAGGGAGATAACCCTACACCATTTATATATCACAATAGAGAAATTAAAAATAAACCATTTTGAGAACACAACACGTTTAACATAATAATAATAATAATAATAATAATAATAATAATAATAATAATAATAATAATAATAATTGAATAATAAGAATTTTGATTTTATTTCGTCCATGTATTCATTGAAAAATAATTTGTCCGATTATCGGAAATTTATAATTTTGAGCAATATTTTTTGTAAAAGGAAATTATTGGCTAAAGTAAAATGTTTTATATTTTTGTCAAATTGAAATAAAAAATTTTGATTTTAAAAATGTTTTCAAGTACTTTGAGAAATCCACTCTATGATTTTGAACCAAGAAAACCTTGAGATGCTCTGCAACGTTCCAAAATTTCCGTTTAGGTAAATGAATGAGAAAATGATAGTGTTAAGTAAGGTGAGTGTATTATTGGTATTTAGTTTTATCGGCGATAATCAGAGTTTAATATGATGGGTCTTTTTAAAGTTTGAACGTCGTCAACCTTCACCTGGAATGACATTTCATATTCATTCCCCTGAATCAAGCTAATACAGTTTGCCTATAGCACTCTCAGGTATGTGTTTCAGTATTGTTGATATCCTCTCTCTAGGAAAACCAACACAATTCAGATTCTGCACAACAAATATTTCCAGTTTCGATCAGTGCCATTACAAGGGAACGACTAACTCATTTTTGACAATGTATTGGTCAAAATGTGCGATACAATATGGTCTTTAAAATGACGTCTGTTTAATCAAATAAAATAATAATATTTTGTTTAAATGAAATTAAAAGGAACATTCAGATCTATTTCAGCACTGTGTGTAACAAAGTCCAACCAATATACAGTCGTAAATTAGAGCAATAATATTTCATTAAATTAAAAATACTTTTAAAGATAAATAAAATTTTCAAAAATGATAACATGGTGGATTTTTTTAATTCTGTAAAACAATTTACAAGGTTATAAACTATTACTAAGAGAAAAATAATAGTAAAAAGTTCAAAGATATCGATTTCTCGTTTAGTATATTATGGTTACGTGAAAATGTATGAAGGCAACACCTACAAAACGGTACGAACTAATATTTCTGATATTTTAATGAACAGAATTTCAACATTACACATTACACATTTTGTTTTAATATTTTACTTTATTATTGTTGCTTAGCGCATGTTTGAATTTGATTTGTCATTTATTATTTTTACTTTTGAAAATAATTGAGTATCGATCACTCATCAGTAAAATGATTAAAGTATCTCCAGGGAGGTTTTTTCATTAAATGTAGAAGCTATGACCGATATTTTGCAGATCTTCCGGAATGAGAAAAACTTGATTAAATGTGTTGAATTTATATGAGATTATGTTCAAAGCAAATTCACGTTGCCTCATTTTCTCTTCATAACTGTTCACGACGAAGAATTTTTATTAATATTATTACAAAACACACAGTACATTCAATCAAAATATTTTCCGTCATTATTCACAACTTAGATTATAAAGTACTTTAGTATAGTTAATATTAATTGAACACTTTATAATAACCGTAATAAGATATGAGTATGCGGTACTGAGAGAAAATAAAAATTTGCTCCTAGGGAAAAAATCAAACAAATATCTCGTTTAAATTAATAAGTCCGATCTCAATCTCCTTTGGAAAAAAATGGTGAATTTGGATTTTATCAGGAATAATTTTGGACAAAAAATTATAATATAAATTTGAAGGAGTTATTCAATATTTCCTATAATTGATCTTTAAAGATATTAGTGACTAAATAATGAAATAATCGCTTGAGAAGGAAACGTGGTGACAAAGAGAATCATATGGTGAACATTTGAATTTATAAAATTCAATGGATATTAACGTAAATTGTTCATTCATTGTGACCCATTCAAACATTGTTAAGGAGTATTAATAAATAGAGAAAGGTTCGCGTTATAACGGAACATGAAAAATTTAACCGATCTGTCATACGTACGGTACACCGGGGTTGTAAAATTTTTAAGAAAATGGACAAATAATTATTTAAAAAATAAATTAATATTTCTGATGATTATTATCTTTCCTCATAGTAACAGAAAGTAACAAGTTCGTTCATCATATAAAATGGTGCACGATATGATGGACATAGCCAAAAAAACGATTCGCATTTTTCAGAAAAATGGAACGAAGTACACTAAATAAAAAGATGGAAACATTCCATGTATGCATACTTTTGTATGAGATAAAATCATTTATTAAGATGGACAACCGAATGCAGAGAGATTTGATTTTTCTTGCAGAACCGATGTCAGATTAACTTATCCTGATCAGTTAGGGTACTTTTAAATAACATTAGGAAAATCAGATGTCACACATTCCTATAGATCATGAAAGTGTACCGATAAGTACTGAGGGATGCACATAAATTAATAAACATTTTTTTAAAAAAAATGTATTTTCTGATTTTGAAGTTTTTTTGTAATTACAAAGAAAAGGAGAAGAAAAATGAATATTTCCCGCTTATCCCTGATTTAGATTGTTAGTTGAAAATTAATTGGAGGTACCGGGATTCGAACCATTTTCAACTCCTCTCACATCCTCCTCCTTTAAAGCTCAGTCTGGTCCAATCCATTTTTACTTCATATCCAGACCCTTGACCGCACTTAGTCTATTACTTCCATTTCATTGTACTTTTCTTTCTCTTTTCAAGACCTCATCCGCCGGTTGGTATCCTGGTGTGGTGACCATGTTAATTGAAAATTAATTTACCTTTCCCGTGCACATGGACTACTTTGACCGCTGAGCAACATCCCCCAATCAATTTTCAACTTATCTCACATAGATAATTTCAAGTAATTATTAAATGCAAGTAAAAGCTCATATTACATGAGTGGAAACAAAACAGAAATAATAATGAAGATGGAAAATATTTTTAAAGCAGATAAAATGAATAAAAAAAAAGAATAAATATTTTAAAAAATTAAAATTAAATCTTTAATATTTTTAAAAATACTTTTTTAAAATTAAAAATTGCATTGATTTTTTCAATTAAAACAAATTTGATTTTTTAAATGATTTTACTTATTTTTATTTGTATAACAAAATTGATGCTTTACTGTTTTAAACTTTTTAAAAGTATTAATAGTGTTCCAATTAAATATTATTTGTTGACTTGCGATGCACATTAATTAATTAAAACAAAGTAAGTAAATTATACAGCTTGAATTAAATGATAAAAGGGAGAACTGTTTTTCTTTTTATTCTGCATTTTAATCAAAAAGAGATTTTTCATAATTATGAGTTATGGAAATTCCGAAACAATATCCAGGTAAATATCCATTATTGTAACAATAAAACTATTCATGCAACGTTGGATAGTTCTGTAAGTCACGTTGTAATTATATTGTTTAAACAAAAAAGTTAAATATATTTTTCAGTAAATTGAAAACAAATTGATTTAATTCCCCTGGATTCACGGGAAAAATTTGAATATTTTAAAATAAATAATTTTTTGCTCGAAAGTTTTCAGTTAATCTTTAAACTTTTTCTATCATTAATTAAATAAAATTGAAATTAAATTCAACATAAAATGGAATATATCCTTCATTTTATTGGACAATATGACCATTCGATTGAAGTACCAAAATTGTTTGTTTAAAATAATTAATAAAATGTGGCTAAAACAGTCATCACGTTTTCGTTAATATTGAAATTTGTAAAACGATAAGAAAAAGTTGTAAAAACGATTAAAATAGCGCTGATATCAAAACTTTATTGAGGTAATCTGTAATCATCAATGAGAATGTTGGTAAATAGTTTAATCAATATATCAATAATGAATGTATTAAAACAAAAATTTGACCTTCGGTATTTCGCCCATATCATATTTAAATCAATTTATTCTTTATAAAATACAAAAGAAATGATCACTTAAAAAACAAGGTCGAATAGAAACAAAACAAATAAGGAGAATTAATAAAGCAAAAATAACAACCTGAGAACCGGGATCACTGACGCTGACATTCATCTGAAGACATTTATAATAACAGTTAGCTTTGCATATAGCCGTACTGAGAACGACATGGTCTGAACTGATATAAGAGTTGTCATAGAATGGTCTATTGCGCAGACTTGGATCCGATGCCAACAACGAACCGATGGAAATTGAGAGAGAAAACATCATCCACAAAATGCCCATTCTGTCTAGATAGTGTTTGGTTTCGTTGATATTGCTCATCAAAAAAAAAATAATGCAAACTGAATGTCAATTATTCATTAATACCAGGCTCAGGCGTGGTTTTGATTGGTGCCACGAGCGACCAATGGGAGTCAAGTTAGCATCTGTAATATTTTACTATTATAATAATATAATAATAATTTTTCAATTCAGACCACGAATATCGTGGCTGAGTCACTATTGACTCATTATTAAAGCATACCAAGAAAATGTTTATATAATAATAATGTATTTTATTTCAGTTGTAATTATTTTATATATGGTTCTTATTGACCTCGTGTGAACCTTCGTAAAGTTGTATTATTGACTATGGAATCAAGGTAGTTAATTTCATTAGAACAGGACAGAGCTCAATCTGGTTGGTATAATAAGTAGAAATCATAGGCTCGATGGTTCATTAGCTAATTATTATCTTATATATATTTGCCAGTATCAAATTAAAGTTTCCCTTTTACAAAATTGGTAATGAATACCATTTTGGTATGAAAATAATACTATTCATTTTCATGGTGTAAGTACAATATTTATCAATGAAGACTATTATTGATTGTCATCGGCAGTGCAGTCATACTGTTTGATGTTCATTCTGGTGGACACAATGGCCTCATCGTTGTCCAGGATCCTACGATGTCTCCTCTGTAATTTATAATTATCGTTTCCATTGAATTATCCAATGTCTGCATTGGTTGTTTCCAAAATTATCATTGTAAGAATAATGGAGAAAATGATCATTAAAAATTCCAAAATAATTTTTCAGTATCTTTTTTTTCATTAATTATTTCTTGTTATATAAAAATATTTTAAAAATGTCTCTAAAAAAATTATTGATTAATTATAATTTTATTGATTTGTTTGTATTTCTTATTTTTCTTTATTATTATTATTATTATTATTATTATTATTATTATTATTATTCTTATTATTATTATTATTATTATTATTATT
>JBBMKC010210984.1:0-13057 GCA_037834085.1 Bipalium vagum | reverse complement strand
ATTATTATTATTATTATTATTATTATTATTATTATTATTATTATTATTATTATTATTATTATTATTATTACTATTTCAAAGAAAATTTTAAGAAGGCTAACTTCAGTCCTTTATTTACAATTGTTAATAATGATCGATTTAATCACTTACATTTTGAAACTTGAAAATTCCTCTGATTTTAATAGTTAAATTTAGTTGCCGTTTAATATCTATTTCAAAGTTCTGCATCAACTAAACAATTAAATCCATGTCAATAAAATCCTTATAAAGTTTTTGTTATAGATGAAGTTCATAGATTATATCCGGACGATCAACATGTTATTCTAAGAAATATGGAGAAATCTATCACATCTTGTCGATTAATATTTATCAGTTCTGTTTCTTAAAATCAGCTGATCATTCATTTTACAAAAATAAATATCAACTTATTGAAGATTAAATTTACAGTCTAGCAAAATAGCTCGATTTTTTCCTCAATTACTAAAATAATGAAAATGATAAAGTCATCTTTAGGACTATAAATTGATAGTTAAAAAAAATTAAGTTTCAGTAATATCTGTTACTGATATTATTTTTCTAAAATATAATTTTGGCAAAGGATTAGTATTGGGCAGTTTCATTTCAACAAGAACTACAAATAGGAACTTTATTTAAGAGAACCTTGTATTGACACCATTTTATGAAATTTTCTTCGTCTTTTATTATTTCTATTAAATTGAATTTGGGATATTTTTCTAAAAGTTGAAATAATTATGCTAAAATAAAAAACATGAGGACTGTTTTTTAATTTAAAAATAATAATAAAATAAAAATTACTTTTCCTAATCAAAGGAACTTTTTAAATTTTCAAAAATTAAGTATTAATTATTAAATTGATAATTTAAAACAAATGTAGATAAAGGACTGAAGTTAGTCGTAAAAATATTAGCAAATTATATTTTATTATTTTAAAAAATCGAATAAATAATAACAGAACAATAATAAAATATTCTAAAATAAAAACATTTTAATTTACTTTCTTTATGTTTTAAATAAATATATAAAACTTTACCATAAATACAGTTCTAATTATGTTATATTTATTATTTTTGAAATTAATTAATTATTGAACTTATTTTCAGATGCATTGCGGACTGTCAGTACGTGTTTTATTGTTAGAGGGATACTTTTTCAAAAAGATAAATTAACAAAAATAATTTTTTGGAAAATTTTTGGTTAATATTAATTTTATACTTTTAATTTATTAAGTTAAGCAAAATGAAAACTGAACTTAATTGATTACGGTATTTCATGTCAGAAACGTATTTTAAATTTTATGAATTTATTCTCTGAGAATAGGAGAAAATTTTAGCTCTATAAAGAAAGTTATGATCATAAAATAATTAAATATCCAAGAGGGAAAATAACGATTCATGTTCAACTTTCAATATTACGATGAAAGGGATATTTCAAAGAAATGTGGTCAATAATAAAATTACTTCGGTATTTCTAATTATGATATATTTAATAAAACTGAAACAGAAATTCATTAAAACGAATTAGTCTTAATGCTTATCTAAAAAGTAAAATTGGTTTAATTTATAATTTTAATTAATAAATGAAAATAAAATCTTAATAGAGATCATTTTGAATATTAAAATTATTAAATATTCATAAATTCAAAATTGATTTTCCTAAATAAAAATGAAGATACATTTTCAAAACGAGAGTAAAAACCCGCGCAAGCAACATCTAAATCGAGAACTTTGTTTAAATAAATAATCTTTCCTGTGAAATGCAAAATTTAGTAATGGAGATAATTCCATTTCACAAATAGTTATACTTCTAAATAAATGTAATTTTGGACAAATTATATTATATTGCTTTATTATTTCGATAATGATTTAAGTCCAGAATAACCCAAAATTTTTTTCCATAAGACAATTTATTGAGAAATTCCACTTAAAAAATTTTTCGCATGTTTTCTAATCATCTTTGATAATATGGTCGACTAATAAAAAAATCACATTTTCAGTCTGATCCCAAAATAGAATATAAATTTATAAGAAAGTCCAACAAATAAAAGACTTAAAAATAAACTTTTTTACATTTTATTAGCATTTAGAAACAAATTTTTAATTCCAACATAAATACCAGGAGTTTTGAATGGTGCTTTAGTTTTACCTTGGTTTTTGAAGTAGAAAACTGCTTGAAGAAATAGTATTTCTTTAGCGGAAATTATGTTTAATAAGGTGAATGTGTAAGTTTTGAGATGTTTAGATGAACTTTGTTATTAGTATGTATTGGGCACTGTCTGAAGATCAATACTTGGCTAAATATTAGGTTATGGAATAAGTTCTACAGCACCTATAAAATATTAGAATAATAGTAATATTAAACCTAATCGATAATAATATTTGACAATGAATGTTTAAATATTCTTAAATCATTAACTCAATTTTAAAAAGTCATAATATACATATAAGTAAACCATTTTAAAAAAATATTAATAAATACATAATTTTAGACTACGTTGAATAGAAATGAATTGCAAATTCTTTTCGGAAGCACAAACTTTCTACTTGGTAAGCTGAAAAATAAATATTGATACTGAAGATGAAAAATTCCATGGACGATCCTGGAAATTAAAGTCTGATGAAAAATGGATTTACTTGAAAAATCCAAACCAACAAAAGCAATTGATTCCAAGAAGTAAACTCCTCCACCAGTCCAAGGCAAAATCGGTCCGAATAAAAGTAATGATACGTGTTTGATGAAGGTCGAGGGTGTGCTTCATTTCGAAATTATTCCCGATGGCATTGTCGTTAACTCCGATTAATTCATTAACTAATTAACAGCTAAACTGAATCTTAGAAAAGCTTAAACAAAAACATTCCATACCGGTTAAAGTTGCTTTGTTCCACCATGATAATGCTAAATCTCACAGAGCAAAGAAGAGGCTGAATAAGTTCACATATTTCGACGGAATCAAAGTTTTTCCATATCCACCTTACAGTCCCGATACTGCACCATCTGACTATGTTTTTTTTCCTCAATACATCACTACCTGCGAGCCATATGATTCAAGTCAGTGAATGAAGTTTTAGAAGTATGCAATTAATTCTTTCAATCAAAGACCAAGGAATGGTATTTCAATCAGATTCGGATATTGTAGATCGGTAGAAGACCATTGTAAGGATTGGGGACTTTATCTTGAAAATTTGATTCCACTGTTTTTGTGTTATTTAATAAATTTTGTTATAAATTTAATTTTTCTGTAAGTGCTGCAGAATTTATACCCCAACCTAATACACAATTTTTGTATGCATTTCGATCTACCAAACATATTTTTCCACCATACTCTTCTCGCCGATTTCAGGAAATTGTGATAAATATGAATGATTTTTGATCATCAGAAGAGAAACATTATATTCTTTTG
This sequence comes from Bipalium vagum, assembly GCA_037834085.1. Lineage (NCBI taxonomy): Eukaryota > Metazoa > Platyhelminthes > Tricladida > Geoplanidae > Bipalium > Bipalium vagum. Next base: position 9,639 of record JBBMKC010210984.1, on the reverse strand, counting down.
ATGCAATGTCAGTTTTGAAGAGTTTTAGTGCTTATTCCATTTTATTCCGATCATTGAGCCGATCGTAGTAGGTTGTCATAAAGAATCCATTTCTCATCATAAGTCAGTACGGTTGAGCAACTAGTCATTGCTGTTAAGAATATGCTGATGATTCTTGCGGGACTCTTGATTCACTAAATTTTGTTGGACCGAATGTCTTACTTCGAATTCTTTAAAAACTCTCTAGATGCGGCTTGTGGATCAGCTTTCAATAATATCTTTGTTATTTTTAGGAATAATAGGAGGTTACAATGCAAATTCATCTTCAACACTCTCATGTCAACTTCTAAATTCTATAAACCATAGACTACATTGTTTTTCACATGGATACTGATAAATATAAATAATTGAGATTTCGTTATTTTTCATAATTGTTTAATTATTATAAATAAAATTGAAAATAACAATATAAACAAAATTATTAAAATAAAGAATTTGAATTATTTCTTAAGTTGATATACAACATGGTATTAAATATTTAAGTGTCTAGGTTTTCTAGAACAGACATTTCTTATTTAACTTTATATTTTCTGAATCTTTTCAAAATATAAAATTATGCATGATTCTTTTTGATACGTAATAGTAAAACTTATATTTTTTCTGAAATTTTTAGAAGCATACTTGAATCATGATTTTTTTAGACCGAGATAACTATTTCAATTACATGAAGCATTATCTTTTATTCAATCAAGTATTAATTTTTTAAAAAAACAAGATCCGCATACTTTAATATTTTGTATAATAATAATGACTTGTATAATTATGCAACTATAATTTTTACTCTCTTCATAATGAACCATGAAACACTTAAACTTGTTGAAAGATAAACCGCAAAAAGAGAAATTGACCTCGTTGAATAGTTGCTAAAATTGGAATATTGTTATAGAGGGTTGAAGACGTGAAACTTAGAATTTGTGACAATCTTTTATGAATTTATGAAAGAACATTTTTAAAGTTCTTTAATTAAATCTCAAATAGAAACTGCACTGTTATTTAAAACAATCATTACTTGTAAATGAAATAAATTCTATTTCTTCTTACTTTATCTTATAAAAGTTAATGTTTTGATTCTCATATTTCTCAATAGGTATTCTTAAATATTTTGTTTAGTTGGATAATGTATAATTAATATGGCATTGTTTAAATAATCCAAATAATAATCTAACAAATCCCGCCAAATTTTTATTCGGTTATTTGCATATTAAATTTTCACAGTATTGCATAAAATGAATGATGAAAAAATATACATTCGACACTGCATTAGATGAGTTTCAGCAAGGTAAAATTGCTGCTGAGGTATTTAAATCGATATGCTTTATTCTTGAAGAGAATACAGTTTTCAACAAGTCATGTAAATTTAAGAATAATCCTATCATTGCAGATAGTTGATAAAAACAGACAAATACTTGTTATAGCAAGTTTCTATCAGTTTAAGTCTATGGGATAGAGCTGGGTCTTGCTGAAATGTCCATTTCTTACTACAAATACCAAAAGAAGATATTTTTGTTTAGAAACGGCCTTCTTTTATTAATTTCGTTAAATTTTAACTCTCGAATCAATAAAATACAATGGAATTTTTCCGATTATAAAGATGGCTGCTCAAATTATCATCGATGTCGGATTTAAAAAACAAGAGACAATTCGATCACTTGAAATTAAAGCTGAGCAATCTTTCGACCAGATTCTATTATTTTCTGAGCTTAAAACTTGTTTTACAGTTAAAACTTTTTCACCGAAAAGGGTATTGTTTCTCATTTTCGAATTGCATTCAGATTAGAAGGTTCTTGGATCTTTTCAGTTGTACTTCATTTTTTCTGTGATGATTTGATTTCTTTAACTTGTACGGCTTATCTTTGAGAACATTTTTTTGCTATTTTACCTATCGTTTTAAAGTTGATATTCATGTCTTTGGGCGTCTTTTGCATGAATCTCTATCAACTTTGCTCTGAGTCAAAGCTTGTCGTTTTGGATCTCAGAGGGGTTCTTCTTGAATGATCTTGAAGGGTGCTCTGCTGTTTAAAAAATTTGATCGCGACACACTCAATTGTTCATGCATTGAATTGTTTTGAAATCTCGAATTGTTTCATTCCAAATTGAAAAATGATATTATTACATATTGCTCATTTAAAATATCAAATAATTAAAATGTAATAAAATATAACAAAAGGGGAAAGTGACTAAAAAAATTCTGTAAAAATTGACAGAAAATTAAACAAAACAAGACTTTTAATTTTTTATATTTTTTTCTATTTCTTTTTATTCATAAATAGTTCGTTTTTAGTGATTTTGTCAGTTGGCACTTCAGACACCAATACTTGAAATTTTACAATAGATACTTCAGGTTACGAAAAGCGCTCACAAAGTAGTTTTTTTTTATGGTTATTACAAAATAAGTCACATAAGTTAGGTGAATATAGATTATCACTATTTTTACACTATTTGTGGTTGCAGAACTAATGGTTTCAATGGAATTGTAATGGTGATGAATATTTTATATATTTCCATTGTTCTCTTTAATTTTGGAAATAACTTGTAGCAGAAAAATTTTATTATACAATGATACAGCATCCAGCAATGGTAGTTCTATGATTCTCAAAATTTTTCATTCTAACATTTCATTTTAAACAGAAAAACATGCAATCATTTTGTTTTTAGGACTGCGAGATCGAATAAATTTTGATGGATAAGATTTACCTTTTAATACTCAAAAAGTAGATTTAACTAAAGAACAGCAACATAACTGTTCCAATTAAAGGTAGCATTGTGATCATCATCAATGTTCATGAATTACTTGGAAAATAATAAATGAGTCTTAAAAAATATTTGTACCTTTTTAGAATATATAATTGTAAACATAAATTCATTTCTATAAAAATGATTTTTATTAGTTACGTCAGATCTGATGAGTTTTATCAAAATAACGAAAGGGTCTTTGATGTGACATGAGAAAATTACGATGAAATTGTACAACATAAATGATAACATTTTATCAAGTAAAATATAATATTAGAAATATTATTAAATTTGATGACATAAGCAAGGGATAATAATTTTCAGATAATATAAAACAAAATATTATCCAATTATTAAAAAAAGTATTCATAAAACAATTCCATTTTTAATACTATTAATAAATAAAATAAAATGATATAAAACACTAAAATTCATTATTAATATTGACTTTCAAAGATCACACATAAATGGATGATGATGACAAAAGGCGTTTGATAATAATTATCAATTTTGTGTACGCTAAATCCAAATATTATTATTCTGTCCTATCTGTTATACATCTATCAGTTAGGTATGTTGAAATCAGAAATGCATTACTAAATCAAAGCTCTAAAAGCACTACTCTAATAATTTATAATTTCGTCTCACATCAGTTCCCCAGAGTAAACAGATTTTGCTAAACAAAGAAAATATTTTAAAATGAGTAAAACTGAAATACTTTAATATCAAAAAATATATTTCTACAATTTAAAATATCTTTTATCAAAAATATTATATTTGAAATATATGGCGAACCAGCTATCGGGCCTATTTTTAACATAGTTTATCATTGAAATATAATTTCACAATATTTTAATTGTAAGCAAAATATAAATAAATAAAAAAAACTATTATATATTAAGGTTGGTTCATAAGTTCGTGCGTTTTTAATGAAAATATTATGCATGTTTTAGAAATAAAAATTTAGAAATCAAACAAATTTTATTCAGAAAAATAAAAACCATTATGTTCAACTGTCTTTATCCAACGATCGGCGAGTTGTTCGATGCCACTTCGGTACCATGGTTTATCTTTGGAAAGGAAAAATTCACGACATCCATTTTCAACCTGTTCTATATTCTCAAACCGTCGCCCTCTAAGGAAATGAACAATTGATCGGTACAGGTAGTAATCGCTGGATGCTAGATCTGGACTGAATGTAGGTTGTGGTAAAATTTCAATTCCTTCTAATTGGGTAATTTTATTTTGCGTTACTCGCGCAGTTTGCGGACGAGCATTATCCTGTTGCAGAAGCACCGACTTTCTGTTGACTAAAGATGGATACTTTATGGCTAATTGTTGGTACTTTCGATCGAGTTGAGCAGAATATAACTCAGCAGTAATGGTTTGGCCATCTAGCAGTACTTCGAAGTGTATAATGCCCTCAAAGGTCCACCACACGCACATCACTATCTTTTTTCTTGTTTTGGAACAGCCTTGGGCTTCTGGCCTAGTTCTAACCATTGATTACTCCTGTTCGGATTATAAAAATATTATAAATACAAGACTATGCGACTTATAAAGCGTTCATCATTTGAATTATTTAATAATTGACGACAGATCGACAAGCGAGTTTTAGCTTGACTTGGCGTCAAACCATGCAGTACTTCAGCAGCGCGCTTTTATCGCTTACTATATTGATGTAGATGACGAACCACAGATGATTTTGATGTTCCGGTCTCAGCTGACAATCTACGCGTACTATTTGATGGATTCATTTCTACGGCTTTGAGAATAGCTTCCGAATCTACAATGGTGGGACGTCCACTGCGAGGATAATTATTGAGGTCCATGTCACTCTTGTTAAATTTTTTGAACCACTTTTGAGCAGTTCTTATGGATACGGATTTGTCGCCTTCAACTTCACATATTTTCTTTGCAGCATCTATGGCCCTGAAATTCTGCTTCCAGTAATGTTTCAGGAGTATACGGATTGCTAATTTATCCAAGCTTTTTTCTCAACAAATATATATACACAAACTACATATAACGTAATATGATTAAAAGTATCTTACGCGTCTCTTTCACTACTCTCAAATGGTGTGCATCCTGTTAATATTTAAACAAATAGTATATTTAAAATTTGCTTTTAAAGTTTATATAGAAAAAACGCACGAACTTATGAATCAACCCTATATACAGGCCATAAGTCGCGCACCAAAGGATTTGAAATAATTTTGATAGTAATAAACGTTATTTATTAAAACCAAACTTAACCAATAAACTAAAACGCACGTTGTACACGCTGATACAATCATAAATGCTCAAAATGCTCGTCATTTGCGTTGATGCACAATTCCAGTCGATGTTCAAAATTTCCATAAACTTTGTCAAGTAACTCACTGTTTCCATCTATATGATTGCACCCACGAATTATCTGCTGACGAAGATGATCGATATCTGCTATTCTTGTAGAGTAGACTATTTGTTTGAGGTGGCCCCAAAAATAAAAATCCATTGGGTTCAAGTCAGGGGATCTTGGTGCCCATTCTACGGTGCCTCTACGCCCAATCCATTTTTCAAAATTACCACTCGTATATATATGATAGTTTTATTTCTTTATTTATATTTTATTTTATTTAGATATCATATAATGTATAATTTATTTATATACCATATAGTATTATATATAATAATATTGTAAATATAATATTATATATAATATAATTAGAATAATAAATTTTTTTATAATTATGTAAACATAGAAAACATATATTGATTAAGACGATCTTTAAATGATAAATGGACAGAAAAATTATTTTTCAGGATATGTAATTGAAGCACTTTTTTAATTTGTCACATGTTAGTAAATGTATTGAAAGACATTATTCTTAAAAAAATTCGGAAAAATTTGATATATATAAAAAATATAGGGAAAAGTTGGAACACTAAAACATAACAAAACTGCAACTCAGGAAGAACACACTGTGAAAGCAAGTTATTTAATTTAGAATTTAATAGACCAAAATTGAAGCCATTTTCTGATGGTGAATGTCTTGAAGAAAGTATGGGAGCAATAAGAGAAGTAACCTGTCTTGATTTGAGAGACAATATTTCTAAAACTAGTTTGTCTTATTGAACTATCTCTGGGATAATTAACTATATTTGTCAACATATCGATAAATTAGAAAAACGTTTCTAGTTTAAAGTATGAAAGTATGGATTCTATCGACTCAGCTCAGTTTGCAATTTTTCTTAGAGGTATTAATGATAAATTAATTTAAGGTGAAGAAATGTTCTGCTTGGTATCATTGAAATTAAGAAAAACTTACAAGCAATTATATGATGCTTTAAAACAAACATTTAAACATTTCTTCGTCTCTTAACAATTTATATGGCATAGTTACGGATCGTGTTCCAAATATGGTAGTTAAGAAAGGACTTGCAAAATTATTAGAAAATGATACTATCGGTATTGAAAAATAATTTTGATGAAATGTCATTGTTTAAAACACCAAGACTTATGTCCGAAATCTTAAAAAATGAATAATTTTATAAGTTGCCATAAAAACGGTAAATTTATAAAGACTAGAAATTTGGTTATGTTGAAGATATTATATTTTGCAGATGTATGGTTACTCAGTCAAGGATAAATGTTGCAAAGATTTGGTGTTGGAATCCACAAATAATCCTTGCTCCACAGCCAAAGCAAAGAAAAACAGCATCACGCAACTTCGATTGATGATGAATCTTTGATGACTGGTCCTTAAAATATTTAATTGACCTTATCTTTTACATTTGTGATTTTTTATTATGAAATTTTATATGTTAAATAATAAAAAATATTTATTTTTTTAATTAAAAAATAAAATAAATTATAATCTGCAAACATGAAAAATCACATCTCGTGTTAAAATTGGCCTCTTATCAAAGAAATTTTTATCTAAAATAAAAATAGTATTAATAAAATAAAGCTTATATTTAAAAGATTAACTTAAGATATATAAATTTAAAAAATACTTACCTGAAATAAGTAATATTTTCATAAATAAGTATATTAATTGTTTAAGAAACTTAAAATTACTAAACATAAATAAATTTTAAAGAACTTACTATAAATACTTATTTTCAACTAATTATAGAAATTATAATCTAAAATTAGTAAAAAAATATTATAATAATAACTTTAACAGGGAACCAATCATAAAAGCTAAAAACTGGACTATATAAACCACGTTTTTATTCATAAAACCCTAAAGATTCTGATCAAAAAATCATATGTAAAAATCATAAACGGTAAATTCAAAAAGAACAAAAATGAATTAAGGTCGAATTGACAGCAAATTAAATAAAGAATTGTGTAAAGTAAATTAATTTAATATTGATAATTAAAGTGTTAACTTTACATTATCAAATCCTTAATTTTTATTTTGATTTTCTTTTTGTGGAGCATCCCAAAATAGTGACATTTTTTACATTTTTGATGAACAAACTTTTTGTGATTTTTTATTTTTATCTTTGTAATATGGGATGATCAAGTTATGGATAAATATTAATATTATTGTTATTTTGTTTATTAAATATTAATTATAAATTATTACAAAAAACAAATATACAAAGAATTTTTTATAAAAACAAATATAGAAAATAGAAATTACTATGAATAGAAATAAATGTAAATAAAATAATATATTTTACTAAAAATAGAATTTAGGTAATTAAAATTGTGAATTTCTAAAAATAGAAATCATATGTTTATAAAAATAGAAACCATAACAAAATTTTTATATATAAACCCAAGAAAAACAGTAAAAAAAAGACACAATAATTCTCACCATGGGCTTGGTAAATCACACCGAGACTTCAAAAGGGTTACGCAAATATTCATCAGATAATGCTTTTAAGGACGAATTAATCTAGAACATTTCAAGACGTGGTGAACAATTATCAGTTAAAGAATTTAGTAAGAAATTTTATTAAGTAAAATAGTGTGAGAACGTTGTTTCCAACCTAATGTTATCAAGTAATCTTTACCGATTGACTTGATATTATTATTAACTAAAACCTCTTTTAAATAAGTGCTCGAAGCTTTTCAAGAATGAAATAAAGTTTGTTTTCCTTTTTCTTCTTTTTTATATTTACAATTTACACAGCCGCTAGCTGGTAAATTGCTGAAGACTTTTGCGCATTAAACTAAGTTTGAGCCAAAAGATATCTGAACTTGATAATCCCATAAAGAATGTTCTTCTAAAAATCAGATTTGCCAATAAATATTTTAAAACAATTTGTGTTCTCTTAGTTCATTTGAATTTTTATTTGATGGTTTTTTGTGACAGTGATTTTTAGTTTTTGTGCCTGAATCCGTAATTCCTTCTCTACAATCAATAATTATTAAATGTTGAATAAGGAAACTGAATAATAATATTATTATTACTATTACTATTAATATAAATAATATTTTACACAATTATAGGTCAAATAAAAATTCGAAATAATTTCTAATTATTAATTTTCACAATTAATCCAGCATTTTTTTTACTTTCTTGTCAGATGTGGTTTCACGTTCTCATTATTAGCACATCGTTTACTAAACAAAATTGGATTATCTTAATATTTTAATTACTGATCAATTGGTCTCATCTATTGTTATTCTATGCTTATTATATATTTAATCCATATCACATATACGGCCTAGTGTGTTTTAAAACTACAAAAAAACAAAACTTATTATTTGAATTTTGTATTGTAATTCTTGTCTACAATTTTATTTTTTAATTATTTGATTTATATAAATAATAAGAAGATCATAAAATGACAATTATTTGAACAAAATATTTTATATAAATATAGACTATCATTAAAACAAACAATTTAAAAGAAATAAACTTTTGTGAAAACGTGAATAAGTATACAATTAATGTCATCACTGATGATTGTAGTTTTGATTTCACAAAACAAGAGAAATATATGCAAATTATCAATGTCACTCATGAAGAAAAATATAAGTATAGAAATATAGAAAGCTGGTAAAGAGAATATGTAAAGTTCGAAATTAAATGATAAGTGAAAATAAAAACATTTTTTGAAACATTCACTAAAGCGCTGAAATTAAGCGATTTCGATTAAAAAGTAATAATAATAAGTTTAATTAAATTTTTTAATATTAATAATAACAATAATCATATGAGATATTTACGAATGATCGGATTTGTCATTGTATTTAATTATGAGAAATGAAATTTACTGTTAATTGTCTTCCTGTCAAAAGAAGAAGCAACGAGAACTTTGTTCTTGAAGTATTGTTCGAATGTAATTTATTTATACCACTGCCAGAGATTTAATAAACGATCTGCATTAAAACACAGAAAATCTGTAGATCGCTTAATTTACGACCATATTACAGTTAGTAATATTTGCAAATTAATTTGGTAATATAAAAAACCGGAAACAACTATTTGAAATAATAATTAATTAGAAAATTATTATTATTTTTATTATTTCTATTACAAAGAAAATAGAAATATACAAATTAAATTTTTTTTATTTTAAAAAGTAAAATGAATAATATCAGAACAATAATAAAATATTCTAAAATAAAAACACATAATTTACTTTCTTTATATTTTAAATAAATATATAAAACTTTATCATAGATACAGTTCTAATTATGTTATATTTATTATTTTTGAAATTAATTAATTATTGAACTTATGTTCAGATGCATTGCGCACTGTCAGTACGTGTCCTATTGTTAGAGGCATACTATTTCTTAAAAAAATAAATTAACAAAAATAATATTTTTGAAAGTTTTGTTAATATTAATTTTATACTTTTAATTTATTAAGTTAAGCAAAATGAAAACTGAACTTAATTGATTACGGTATTTCA
>JBBMKC010210973.1:0-13057 GCA_037834085.1 Bipalium vagum | reverse complement strand
AGCCCAGTTCTAACCTATATTAATAGAGTTAGCATTTTTATATTTTCGAGATTAGATCTCGCAGTAAGCGTCGAACTCCCAAACACTTACACAGTAAAATATTTTTTAGGGTGTCTAATAATCCCCTGATTTAAAATAATTAATTTTAGATAGTCTTTTAGAATGATAATCAGAATTTATATAACAATATTTTTGAGGACATTGAAAATCAAACTTTATTTTAAAAAAATGGTAAATGTAAATTACATTACTGAAAATTGTCAAACTGTAAATTTAAAAAAATTTTCACAATGTAATTTGATAAAACTTATTTCTGAATTTTATCCAAAAATGAATAAATGTAAAAATTGTCATAAATCTAATGTAACACAACATAGAAATATTCCAGAAAATAAAATAAAATATAATGATTATTATAGAAATAGAAAACAAGTAAATCCAATGTTAACACTTCAACAAAATTTATATACCAGTTTAAATAGATGTTTAAAAAAACAGAGAGTATCTAAACATTCAAAAGAATTATTTGGTTGTACTTTTGATTTTTTATATGAGTGGATTGAGTTTCAATTTTATTATGGAATGTTTTGGGAAAAACAAGGATATTTTTGGCATATTGATCATATTCTTCCAGTTTCTAAATTTGATTTTGATAATAAAAATCATTTTAAGATATGTTGGAATTGGAAAAATTTAAGACCATTAAGAGATGATAAACATCTAAGTAAAAGTAATAAAATTTATTATAAAGAATATTTATTTCATGAAATTAAAGCAAAGTATTTTGAAAAAGAATTTAAAAAAGAAACTAAAATATTTCATTATTATTTTAAATGGATTAGATGAAAAATTTTATAAAATATTTTTTTCCAAATTATAAAATTTTTTTTTTCAAAATTTACCGAACTTTTGGCAATAAAAAAATGAAGTAAAAAATAAAAATTAATCAAGAAAATAATTATAATTATTTCAATAATAAAAAAATATTTTATCATATGATAAAAAAGTTTAAAAAAATTTGACACCATTTTCTTAAAAATCCAAAAATTTGAAAAATAATAAAATAATTATAATTCTTCCATTTTGTTTATTTTTAAAATTAATCATATTTTCCCCTTCAAGTTTTATTTCCATAAATTTCTCCTGTAATAAAACACAATTTAAAAATCCCATAAAGCATTCGCTTTTTCAATAAGTAAAGTTATTGCTGCTCCATTTATACATAAGTTTTCTGCTTGATCTGTTAAATTAAAAAAATATGGAATATTAATTTTCAAATTCTAATAAAAAACACTGTGGATCATTCTTAAAATATTTACAAGCTTCTACATAATTCAATTAAGTTTCATCACTGTATCCTTTTTTAAAGTTTATTGGTTTCAAAGGATAATAAGTATCAACAAATTGAATTTGTAAAGATTTAATTTTCTCTTGAAGAAATAACTATTATTTTTTATAGCCAATATCTGATTCTCTGAAAGCAATAAATAAATATATAAGAATATTAAGGATATTATATATTTGTATTGTTTGAGTTGTTCCTTCAGTTAATTTTAGTTCTGAACAATTTCTACATAAAAAATTAACATTAATACTTTTCACGTCACTCATTCTAGAAATAAGGTTTAATCTTGCTTTATTATTTAATTTTATTGATGAAATAAATAATGAAAGTTTTTTCAATCTGATTTTTGGTTGTTGATTGTCTAAAACTTCATGTGTTTCGTAAAAAGTTTCTTTTCTAAATTAGTTTTTTTTCTTACTAGTGTTATTTCTCCCTGGATATTTTATAAAGCTTTTCTAAAATATTGCAAAAATCCAAAAAATTGTTTTAAAAGAAATCTTCCTCTGCTTGTATTATTTGAATATAAACTTTTTCTAGATTTAAAACCTTTATTATTAGAACCTTTGATTCCAAGGGCTTTATCGCTTTAGCTTTGTCCTCCTTAATTTTATCAAAAATCCAACCAAATAATTCTCCATTATTATTTTTATCAAACATTACAAAATTTATTATGGAATTTGATGGACCTAATTTTTGAATAGTTTCAACTTCTGTTGATCCTAATTTTAATAATGCATTTGAAAATAAATAATGAAAAAAGTTATTCTGTAATGTAATATTTTCATCTACTTTAACATTTATTTCAAGTTCATAAATAAAATATGCATTATATACCTAAAGGATTTGTTTTAGGTGTTATTGTAAATGTTAAATTTCCTGTGTCATTTAAATTTGTTATTGTTTCTGGATCTAAGCTTACTTCATAATAATCTGTTTTCTCAAATGCTGTTTTTCGATTAAAGTATTTTTTATCATAAATCAACGCTTCTTTATTCTTTAATAAAAAAAATAAAATTTTAGAAAAATTAAAAATTAAGAAAAATACGAGCTCCGCACATTGAAAATGTTAAAGTCAAAGACTCGCTTTTGGAAGCGAGCCTTCAACTCTAGCATCTTCGGTTCGCATAACTTCCTCAACTCTTATCATAAAAACTAAATAATCTTCTAAATCTTTAAATTTATATTCTGTAGTCCATTGATTATTATAAATATTTTCATAATATTCACCTTCCAACAAAGACTTTAAACCATCTGTTACTGTAAACCATCCTTCTTCATTTTGTCTTCTGAAAGAAAATTTTTTATTAACTCAAAATGTTTATTATTTATTGTCATAATATATTTATTAATTGAAGGTTTGAGAGTATTGGGTAAATCTTGATTAATTATAAATAAAGGGAAAAATTAATATCTTCATATTTAGGAGGTTTTTCAATTTTTTCATTGAAAATCTTTTCTTCAATTTGTTTTTGTTCACTAATTTCTTCAGTCAAAATATTTTTATCTAGTTTTTCGGAAGCTTTGTGAGCCTTTGGCTCTTGAACCTTCGGTGCGCTTCCTTGAGCGAAGCTCGCTTTTTCTGTTTGTTCTTTTTCATTTTGTAAAATTTTTATTTCTTTTTGGTAAGTTGGTGAACTTTCTTGTAATCCTCTTTATGCTCTTCATTGATTTACTATTTTATTATTCAAATTTTCTTCTATTGTTATTATTTTTTTAATATTTCAATTTCATATATATTATCAATTACATTTTGTTTCAAATATTTTTAATTCATTATGAATATCAAACAAGAGAATTATTTGTTTTACCGACAAATTTATTTTTATGAATTTGATTTAGAATAGGTTTTGAAAACTCTTTTCAATCAGATGAAATCTTTGTGAAGTGTTCCTTCACGTATTTTAAATTTACATCATTTCCATTTATAGGTTCAGGAACATTTATTATTTTATTATTAATCATTTTTAAAATTCCTTTCATAGAATCTCCTGTAACATTTAAAAATTTATTTTCACTTTCATCTTCTAATAAAATCAATTTCTTCTTTAATCTCATTTTCATTGTCCATATTAAATTGATAAGGTGATTTTGAATAAATATATCCTTCATTTTTAGCAATATTAACAAATACTTGATTACCCATTTTTAAAATTTAATTTGTAATTTGTAATTTTACTTTCTCAAAAATAACATATTCTAACTCTTCTAAAATGCGAGCGAAGCTCTCATGAAGCGTGCCTTCGGAACTAACACCTCCGGTGTGTTTTACTTCATTATTCTCAAATTGTTTCTCAATAAAAAGCTGATATAAAACATATAAAGTTAATTGTCCACAATATTTTAAATCTGTTTCAGATTGAAAATCAAATTTATTGTACTCTTTAACATGTTTTTCTTAATCTTCAAGTGGTGGTAAACCATAAGAATCAAGGTAAAATTTTTATAATAACCAACCCAATGAATTCCTTTTTGATTTGTATTTTGATAATTAATAATTAAAGGCACATCTATACTGTTTAATCCTTTGGATGGATTTTCTTTTTAAATTCTTTTAAAATTATTTATTAACTCCACCAGCTGCTCCTAAACCTGCAAAGATAGCACCAAGAATTGAAATTAATGTAAGAACACCACCTTCGTGTACTCCTTCAGATTTGTCTTCATAAGTTTGTACACCTTCGTTGTTTACAGCTGCGCTGTGATTATCAACTTGTTCCTTAATTTCATTAATTATTTTATGGAGAGGTAATATTTTTCTCCATTAAAGATAATTTTTTTAGGTTTTCCTACCTCGATTATGTTTTGAAGTTTTTTTCTGTGATTTCAGTCCTTTTTGTAATAAAATTTGAAAATAATAATTTTTATCTGTTTAGTTAAATAGAAATTATAGACACACTATTAAAAAACACTAAATGAAATACATGAGTGGCCCAAATTCTAAGGAAGCTATAACAAAGGAAAAAATATTATCTCAATGAACCACAAATAAATTTATTATTTATTCCTTTGTTTATTTATTTAGTATTAGAACCAAAGAAATCAAATAGAAAAATTACAATTTTTCATCCAGTATTTTTTTTATTTGTGATTAACACTGTGATTATATCTTGTTGATAAATTGATTCACATTGTCAACTTTTTTACCAACAAAGACATACAAACACATTATTGTTTAAAGAAAATAATTGTTTTAATTAACTAATTAAATGATTTAGTAAAACAATAACATTTTATTTGTAAAATGAAAATTTTTGCAACTCTGAGACTTCGTTTCACATGCAGCAACGTTGCAGTTCATGAGATTACATCTCATGGGGAGCTTTTTTGAAGCCCATACTCATAAAATCTACCTAAAATTTTTTCACCATTTAAATCAATAATTCCATAGACAATTGGATTTGTAAAATAGATTTCATTTATAATAAAAATTTCATTAGTCCATTTTACTGAATAGCCTTTTTCAAATTTATTTTTATATTTAAAAATTCTTACACGATCTCCAATATGAAAGCAAGGCTTTGCCTCTTGCCAGGTTTGCTGGTCTTTGGATTTTAATTTTAAACTTAAAGGATTAGCCGTAGGCTCTGCCAACTTTGTTGGATCTTTAGATGCGGACGTTTTGCACACCGAGGGTGCTAGAGTCGAAGGCTTGCTTCCTCGAGCGAAGCTCGCTTCAATAGGAGAAGCGCTTCGCTTAACCGCTTCCAACGGTGTCATTCCAATTGATAAATGAATTTTATTATTATAAAAATTAATTAAGTTTGGTAAAAGATGTAACCATTTTCGATTTTCTTGTTCTGTAAATTTTTTTAACATTAAATTTGTTAAGGTTCTATTTAATCTTTCAATGACAACTGCTTTTCCTTCATTTTCTGTTGAGTGAATTTCTATTTCATTATCATCACAAAATTCTTCAAATATTTTATTATAAAATTCATTACCTCTATCAACCAAAAGTCTTTCTGGTTTTTTATTAGAATCTTCAAATATATTATCAAATGCATCTGTGATAGAATTTTCTGTTTTATTTTTTAGAGGAACAGTAAAAGCAAAACGAGTATGTAAATCGATAGCTGTTAGAATTATTTTTTAATCTTTTTCTCCTGGGACAAATGTTAAATCTGCTGACGAAATATCATCTTTATTAAAAACTTTAACTTTAAGATACTGTTTAGTTTTTCGAAATTCTTTATGAAGTTCTTGAGCTAATTGTTAACGTTTTTCAGGTGAGAGAACTTTTGAGTTTTCGAATAGTTTATCTTTAGCAACTTTGATGAACTTTGGCCAAGGACTTTGTCCGATTCTCTTGGTAAACCTAATCCTAGAGCAATCTTGCTCTTCATAATCGATTATACAATTGCTCTATCTAGTTTTTCTCTTGGAGTTGAATTTTGAATATTGTTCATTTCATGAATCATTTCTACATCTGCAGCATGTCTATCCTTTAAATGTAATTGAATCAGGTTTTGGAATTTGAGGAATATTTAAAGTTTTATTTTCTTCATAATTATTTACTATTTCATTATATTTTTCTAATCTTTTATCTATATGAGTCCCTGACCCAACGAAATTGGCGACCGGATTTGTTTTATTAAAAGGATTTAAAGATTTTAAATGAAATTCTCCTGGATATTTTCCTGTTGTAAATTTATTTAAAAATTTATTATTTGTAATAGCTTGTTGAATGTCACCACCGGTTTTTAAAAAATAGATGGATATTTTTCTTGAATATTTTCAATCGTTGTTTTTCGTTGATGTTGTTGTTTTTAGTCGTTGTTTTTTCATTCTGCTCTATGTATTTTTCGTTGAATACTTTTTTAATGTTTTATTGTATCTTCATGATGACTTTTATTTTTTTAGAAATATGTCTTTCACAAAATTTACAATACCATTTCGCTACCATTTTTTAATATAAAATAATATTGACTTTTGTTTAAAAATTTGATTAATTTTTCTTCGTAAAATTAAAATATTTCCACTCTTAAATTTTCGTTTATTTTCGAGTAATTATAAATAATAATATCATTGAGATTTTCATATTGTTGTTTTATCAAATTTTTATATGGTTCAAATTTAAAATTATCTATTAACCATAATAAATCTTTAAAATAAGATTTTAAATCTTTTTCTTCTAAGTTATTATTTTTTGCTCTTAAAAATATTTCATAATATTTATTTTGTGGAATTTTATTTTCTATTTTATTAAGGTCTTCTTGAGATAAGTCATTTACATTTTTTCGTTTGTTTTCCATTTTTTAAGAAAAAATTTGATTTTGATTTTTAGTTATTATTTTATTATATTTTTACTTATTTATAAGACACAAAGTGTACCCTCTTTATAAACACTTTTTTTGCGAACGAATGAGTATGTTTGCCGTGTATGAGTATGTATGTGTATTATCGTTTCTGACACAAATACATCCTCCTCTTTCTTCTTCAAAAGTATCGTCTAATAAATCTTTGAATAATCTTATAAGCAATATTTTTAATTTTTGTTGAGCAAATTTCTTATCTAAATCCTCGTTTTATATAGTAGTAGAGATTAGCCTACGACCTACGACCGACGGTGATATTAAATTACTTTTATAATAATAATATTATTAATAATTAATCAATTCTCGATGGCGAGATAATATTATAATAAATTACTATTACTATTAATCAATTCTTTTCTTAATTAATTTTATTATAGACCCTCTCCTAGTCTACGACGGACCTTTGGTGAACCCAAAATATTTGATGGTATGGTAAAATTATATCAATAATGTTAAGAGTAATTTATTTATACATATTTTAGTTTCGGAAGAGAGTTAGATGATAAAAAAGATAAGCATACTTATAGGAGGCACTATTGGAAAAAGGTCTAAGAAATGGACAATCGTTCAGAAAGCAATTAAAGTTTTTTAAACACCTAATTATTTATC
This sequence comes from Bipalium vagum, assembly GCA_037834085.1. Lineage (NCBI taxonomy): Eukaryota > Metazoa > Platyhelminthes > Tricladida > Geoplanidae > Bipalium > Bipalium vagum. The sequence continues at coordinate 5,788 of JBBMKC010210973.1, read as the reverse complement.
TTTTGATCATGTTGATCTTTATAACAATCCGGTGGAGATAACATTAACTTGCTAATATCCATATTAATATCACGGTAATGACTCACATTAATGACTCACACTATAAAGCAATGTAGGCTGGATAGATCTTTCCCCTGAACACGATCATCTGGTCTCATGAACTCTTGACCTCGAACGTATTGGAGTCATTGGCTTAACATTCTTCCATCCGTAAGTTCTAAGGTTCGTAACTCTGCAAAACCAATAAATTATTAACTGATAGGGTATATAAGTAAAATTAAAATATAATATAATTAATAAAATTCCTTTAAATTTTTAAAAATAAAAAAATCTGATAAATTAAGATTATAAGATTTTGTTAATTAATGCCTAATGATTCACATTTATCGATAAAGTAAAAAAATATTACAAGGTTTTATAATAAATTTATTTTTTTTTCTAAAATCATAAAAGTATTTTAAATAATTTTTAAATTTAATTTGAAATCTCTAATTACTTTATAAGCTTAACATTTGGAAAATAATTTAATTTTAACTTTAATTAATAAATATTGAAATTTCAAAATTTATATTTAATGAATATTGCATTATTTAAGTGTGATAAAATTATTAAGACTAAGTGATAATATTTGAAATAATAAACATTTTTGTTTATTATGTAAATTATTAGATGTCTTACGTATTGAATAAGTTTATGTACTAATTTATCTGAAATTGTAATTTTTTGAAAATTCTTATGGGTTAAAATAATCTGTAGTTTTAAAATTTGATTTTAAATTAATACTTTTTCTATTGAAAATTTATTTTAAAATTAAACTATTTAGTTTCCATTATTTTAGAAAATCTAAGGAAATGGACGGAAATCAAATTGAAGGTATTACAAATTTAATAAATTAATTATAAAGTTCTCTATAAACTATATAGACAATTTTTCGGAAAACATACATAATTCGGCATCCCAAACTATAAAACGCTTAACTCCTGGAAAATTTACGGAATCATCGGATTATGAGACTAACTCTATAAGTTCGAAAAGCTATGAAGAACCTAAAGAAGATACTGTAAACATTTATTGATTATGTTATTAAATGTCTGTGGATTTTAGTTTTTTATATATTCTGGTAATATGGATACAAATTCAATCTGGAATTCTAATACAGATTACAAAAATAGTGTCAGTGTTCAATGTAAAAATTGTAAATTAATCATTCTTTTTTATTAAATATTTAGCCAGCTCTTTGACATCCAACCAAGACTCTCTTAATTCTATCTGGACTTCCAAATACAATTCCAATGATTCTCTGGCGAAACAAGATGATCAATGCCAAATACCGCATATTTCCATCGATATCAATGAGTTTGAATTAGATGAGAGCAATGTACATTCTGTTCTCAATGAATCAAACGACTCCAAGAGTGATTTAAAGGGTTGGCACTAATTAATTTTTGATGATTGACAGTCAATGTTTATCTTTATAAGAAAATTTTTCTGTTGAAGATAGAAAAAAGATTTCCTCAATGATCAATAGTCACGATGGATGGGGTGTTAAACCAGTTAATCAAAATACTCCATGGGTGTTTCCGGAGGGTGAGCTGGACAGCAATAGTTATCCGGACACCTTTAGTACTTGGTTGAATGACACTTCAAACGGGGCTTACGCATGGGAAGCTAGCAAGAAACAAACTCAACAGGAATGGCCGGCTAATATGAAAGCGAAAACATATGCAATAAGTAATTGAGAAAGATCAATCAAACGGTTTCGAAAAAGAGATGTTTAATTTGTTTTCCGTTCAGCTGGCAAGCCGGCAATAATGTCTAATGGAACAACGGAAAGTATTTGGTCTCAATCAAATGTCTATAGCAACTGTGCTGCTGTGGGCTCTAATAGTGTAAAAGCAAAGATAATTCCCGGATTCGCCACTCCGGATCCAAATAACGTCGGTAATTATCTGACTAACTCGGCTCGAACAGATCGATCAATTCGTACTATTTTTGTTTTATTATATAAAATAAACGCGTCCCCAATATAATTAGGAACTGCAAACAAATTTTTAACGACATTCGAAAAGTTTCCATACCTTCAAACTTTAAGTAATTTTAAAATTAAAATGAAAAAAAATTATTATTTTCAGTAGAGTATGTTCAATTAATAGATTTTTTAATGATTGATTATCTATGAATTATCGATTTTCAAAAATATTTCTAAAAATACTTACATCTTAATATGAAATCAGTATCAAAAATCACGGAAAAACATTTTCGATATTAATTTTTCTTGTTTTCTTTTTAGGCTTCAAGAAATAGATATATTTACATTTTTTGAAAATAAAATAAAATGAACAAGAGATATTATAAGATAGTAGTTTAATATTTCCACAAATCACAACAAAATTCAATGTTATTTATGTTTTTTTCGTAAAAAGGATAATTTTCCCTTATATGGAAACGAAGTTAGGAAATTTATCGAATTTTCATTCTTTTTTTTTTAAAAATATATTTTCGATACTTGTATAAAATTTGAATTGTTTATTTTCTTATTTGAAATCAATAAATATTAAATCAACAAATTTAAAAAATATCATTTTTAATAAACAGGATTTGAAAAACTGGTAATTATTAACAATCACAATAAATATCTATAGAATCAAGACGGAAATGGTATTATTTCATCTCATAATTGTATGATTTCATCTTAAAAATTTAATCTTCTAATTACTTTGACGAATTTCTTTTTTTCAAATCTATTATGAATATTATTCATTGATATTGAAATATTTAATAAATTATTTTAGTTTTTGTTAAAATATTTATAGAATTAAATAACTAAATTAAATTGACCTTTTTTGAATTTATTCTTAAAACTGATCAGAAAATGTATTTTTGTTCTGTTTCATTTTTACAGAAATGGTATTTTTTCAATACGTTTTTAAAATAATTTCCATGTCTTCTGATTTTTAATTTGTTTTGATTGGTCTACAGTTTTTCATAATATTCATAGATTTATCATTTGCAAGTATGTGTGTAAGGTAAGATTTACAGATAATTTTAGCAATTGATACATTTTTATGTTGTATGTCATGTATCAGTTTTAGATATTGATTATCAATGAAGTTAAATTTTCACGAAATGTTAAGATCAATAAATAAATAAATTGAATGTAATAAATAATTCATTAAATATTCAAATACAAATAATATTGCATTAATTATTATTTTTCATAATAAATGAATATTAGTAACTTGTGTTATGTTGAATTATTCCTGAGAAGTCGTCTAAAATCGGCAAAAACAAACAGAACTGAAGAATGTAATAATTTACTTCAGACTGGAATTCATTTATATTTCAAGGTTCATATTCAACTTTCTAGCAACTGTTCAATTCTGATAAACATTAACTTTGTGTAGGAAACAGTATCTTAACAATAAGATTGTATCAATGGTTTACTTTTTGTTATTTTAGAGAAAAAAATAAGTAGTCATAGATCAGTTATTTTTTTGTTACGATACGGTATTTATTTTATCTGAAAATTGAATTTGTGCTTCATCTGTGAATTCATTCAAGATACCATTAAAATACACTCATTGAATACATTTATGACTCGTTAGAGTAGTTTGCATTGAAATTGGAAGTTCTATAAAATTTCACTTTAGAAAAGTTCAGCTTATTTTAAATGAAAATATCGATACAAAAATTTAAAACATAATTTATATTACTGCTAAATTGAGATAAGGATAAATAAAATATAAATTCTGTTTAGAAGACCACGGCAATAACTCTTGTTGGAATGCTGAATATGCTCACAGGCAGATTAATGATTTTAAACTCATGCAAAATTCGATCCAAACTGATAGATTCACAAACCAAAGACCAAAGGTTAATTTTATTGTACAATTGAAAGAACTCTTGAGATTTCACTAAGAAAATACAATTTTTTACTAAATCAATTTTCATTAATAATTATCACTTAATTAATAATATATTGATATATTTTGATGAATATTTAATTTTTAATAATCAATAATCAATAGCTATCAATAAATAATGAGAATAATTAAATATATATATTATTGAGAAATAGAAATATGGTAATAAATAAATTGTTTATTTTCCAAATGTGGTTGACAGATGAGTGCTGAAAGTGAAATCCAAGCCTACAAGCATTACAAGGAACTGATAAAACATATATCGGAAGTGTTTCAGAAAGAAGAACGGAAAATTCAGGTTTGATTCCACTGAATATGTATATATTTTGCCTTATTCGATTGTTTAAAGGATATTGATAATAATCTTATCAATCTTAACAAATTGCCGGAATCCCAATATCGTATTATTGTCAATGAACTTTTGAGACAAAGACTTGCTACTCAACAGCGAATGCAAGCATTACGACCGCAGCACGAAGCACTGGTCCAAAAACTAAATAGTTTGGAAGAAATTTTGATTAATGTTCAAAGAATCGGTCGTAGTTCTTCTAACCCAATGGAAAAGCAATTTATGAGATTAGAAATGTCCAATCCTAATGCTACCGGTATTGATTTATTGGCCAATAAATTGAGTACAATGCAAGTGCAATCAACACAAGATTTCTTACGACTAGACGTGCCAGAATTTGTTCCCGGGAAAAAATGGCATGGGTTATCACAAAATGGAAAAGAAAATCGAAATCCAACAGCTTGTAATAAACTTGGTAAGAATTTTTTAAAACAATGTCTCTACTGATTTCTGGTCCAAATCCAAATTTCAGGCTCGCAGCACTCTGAAAACTGCAATGAGCCAAATCAAGAAACGGCTTCATATTCATTGATTTGGCTTTTTATTCAAAACTTGCCGTCTCATGTTACAATGGAAATGATTCAGACTTTTTTCATTCAAAACAATAATCCATGTGTCATGCCAATTCATAGTAATCCTTTTTCGCGATGGATGCTAGTCAGGTTTCCCAATCCATTTTGTTCACAAAAAGCACTCCAATTACTCTCAGGCAAAATCGGCCAAACCACTTTAATATCGGACCAGGATGCAAACATCAAATTACAAGAGTTGAAGGTTACATTTTGTGATTATAATCTGGTTTTCTAACCTTAATTTTATGAAATTATCGAAAAAATCCATCGATTTAATATAAAAATTAAAAAGTATTTTCATTTAAAATAAATTGCAATTAATAAGTACAAAATTTCATAAAAGTTCAGAGAAAAATGAATTAAAGAAATTATCTATGTTATTCCGAAGAAAATCTTTTTATCAGCTAAGATCTGTTAAGGGGATCAAAATAAATGGGAACCGAATAGTTGGAAAAGTTCAGAGAAAGTGGTGGGTTAATCAGAACTTTGGTCATCTATTATTGTCTTCATAGTTGGTAAAGTTCTTAAAAGTTTACTTTTACATCTAGTCGTGAATATTATCGATGAATATTTTCTATAAGTCATACTAATGCGTAGTTTTAATCATACATAAATCTGTCTTAGTGGTTAAAGAGGTATTTTCATACCTAGATCATGACTTCTTACGGTTTACAATGTTATGTAAAATTTATTCGTTATCAAGTGCAAATTTCTGCATTAAAAATGCCTTGAATCGATAGAGAATCACGAACAGGATGCTTTTTTGACTTTTGATTTGGTCTCCTTTAAATCACTGAGATTAAACCGACCTATTATTACAAATGGATATTATTTTTCGTAACAGTGTTGAATTCTTTCATCTCTTCATATGTACCGTATTTTCGCGTGTATAACCCGCGCCCCTTGTATAATCCGCACCCCTTGCATAATCCGCATATTTATGG
>JBBMKC010210962.1:0-13060 GCA_037834085.1 Bipalium vagum | reverse complement strand
ATAATAATAATAATAATAATAATAATAATAATAATATTAATAATAATAATAATAATAAAAATAAAAGTTTATAATGATATACATCATATTCATCACATTATTCTTTATTTTCGTGAAGGAAAAGGCTAAACGAACACAAAAGAAAATACCCACTGTATGTTGCGAATATTATGACTGATCGCAGTTGTAAAGATTTTCTTCATTCAGACCACTTGTTTACTCCATTCACGAACCAGACCACTTATAGCGACCATCGACTAAAGTTAATAAACATAGAGGCTTTAATTCAAGATTAACAAAGCAAAAAAATGTGAGAGACATCAGGGATGTTGAAAGTAAGACGGGCATCTGTGGTTACTGATTTTCAAAATTTGGAATATGTCTAGTCTGGAAAATGTTTTATTTATTAAACCTCAAATGACTAAAGTTAGATATTATTTTAATAAAACTGCTTGCCATTCCTCGTTCGAGTGGTGTCATTTATGCGATTTTTACTTCAATATATGAGCTCTGTACCATGGAACCTATGTGGTACAAATACGTCAATTAATCGTTCAATATCAGCTGTTGTTAGCATTTTTCGTTGAATTCGTCGTAAATCTCCATTTTCTATGGTAAATTTAATAAAGATTGTTTCACTTTGGAAACAACAGCAGAGAAGACCAACTGATGATTTGTTTTTTGTCCTTTAATTCTTTATTTACGTTCTTTTTCTTATTTTACATTTTTCACCGGCAATTCTAAATAATTTATTCAGGTTCATGTCAAAATTGCCTTACGTGAACATATTCGCATTTTCTAACCTAAATTATATTTTCATATTTTACTTAAAGTTACATTTAAATGACTAAACATATATAGGATGTCAATTAAGTATTTAGCTTAAAAATAGCTTACAACTTTATGAGTGAATAGCAAAAGAACCCCAGAATGTAACTTATAATTTTTAATATAAAATCAAGGACAAACAGCACATTTATTTTCAAATTGTTCTCTTATAGCTTCTCTGCAACGATGTAATCTATCAGAAACAAACAATCATATTTTTCATAAAATTCCTTTGCATATTGGTAAATGCATCAGGGATTCTGTGTTTCGAATCTTGCATTGAAGGAATTGGTTGTGAATAAACTATCTGTTTAAAATTCCCGACTCAAAAAAGTCCATTGGATAAGGCTCGGTGACATTTGTGACCAATCATTACTTCCTCTTCTACCAATCCACTTACAAGGAAAATTTTGAAAAAGAAATATTTTCTGATTGCTTACTAATAATGTGCAAGAGCACTATGTTGCAAAGAACCTTGAGGAAGCTCAGAGTAATTGATAGAAAGTAGTCAAAAATAAGCTTTCAACATATTCAAATCATTTCTGTCTGTTATATTTTCGGAGAAGAAATATAGTTCAATCAACTCTCCCAGATCATGTCACAATCCCAGTTGAGTGATCTCTTCACTGTCCCATGAGGATTGTCTAAGCACCAATTTATCAAAAAATATCATTGTCTTCTTCGGGTGGAGACATGGCTTAAGCTTATGTTTCGGCATTTCATCAGCATTCAAACATTGTGCTGATCGTTGACGATTATCGTATACAATCAACTTTTCATTGAATATTATAATACGCTACAAAAATGGGATAAATTTGATTCCGATAAATTAATGAAGAACAAATCTGTATTCTTGTTTTTGTTGCTTTTCCGTTAAATTATGAAGAGCCCATGAATTAAGGTAATTGAAAAAGAATAATGAAAAAAGCAGAATTTGGATGGAATGTTTTCAGTCACGCTGTATATCCTACTGAAATTACTCTTTCAGGTTACCATCTGTTTCATTTCTTTCAGAATAGTTTTAGTGGGAAAGAATTTCAGTTTTTATAAGATATCGAAAATCATGTGTAAAGGTATTTCAGTTAAATGTTAACAAAATCCTTTAAGATGAAAACCAAACAAAACGATAAATCTATACGTAATAGATTTATTTATCAGGTTTAAGAGATCCCTTTTATTTTTATTTCGGAAATTAAAAATTTTTTCTGTATGGCCTTAAATTTATCATAATTAAAAAATTTCCCGAATGTTACAAAAGAATAAACAGTTTTACTTAATTATAGAAATAACATAAAATCTAAAAAAATTTTCTAATAGGAAATAAAATTACATCGTTTGTAAAGTTATGTTTCAACTTGTATTACCTGTTTCATGTGTATATAGTACAGTGTGAAATTATCCAATTATTTAAACAAATAATTAACTTTATAGATTTTTTTCAAAAGAAGTAACGTCTAGATTTTAATTAATGTAACGTTTTTATATAAATAAAATTTAATATATCAATAGTAATAATATTATTAATGAAAATTAATAAAGGGTAATTAAATTTCTTAATTATAGACAACTAATAAAAAATGGAATCATTATTAAATTTGATATGAGTTGGGAGATAATTTTGCCATCATTTCAACTGAAAATATAATGCTTTATTAAAATTCTTAAAATTGAAAATAATTATAATTTTCAAAGGTTAAATTAAGATAATTATTTTTAAAAATATTTTAGATTTTTTGCTAATTTTTCCATAAAGAGAATTCTCAAAATGGCACTCAATGTTATCTAATCTGTGAAACCAACTATATAATTAAAAGAAAGAAATCGAAATTGATAATTTATTCTTATAATAATAAAATTATTAAAAGTTTTTCGAAATTATTTTTTGGTTTTTTTTATCATTTTATTATTATTTATATGGAAGAAAAAAAATTTAAAATTACCAAATCGCATATAATATATTGATTCTGTGAAGAACAATAGTTGAGTTCTTTTTACAATAAATTTGTATATTTATTTCAATATTATGGGTTTATTCAGATCATTTTTGAGTTTTTATAAAACTGCTACTAAAGAATTTGGAAAGAAATCAATCTGTAAAGCATACTAAGAAAAGTCCTTATTTAATATTATTTGAAAATGGAACAAAATAAAATGCATTTTAGGAATCTTGTGTTATTTTCTTACCGGAAATGTAAAAGTGGTTCGGATACAGTGAGGAAATTTGCTCGGTCTATGAAAATAATTTTATTGCGAGAGCACGGTCTGTAGGTGGCTTTTGTGGTTCAAAAGTAGTATGTTCGAGTTGAAGATATGGAGATGATGTTTCCATAGAATCAATAATTGAAAGGGATTCTCTTTCAATATCAAGATCTAACACAGAAAGACGCAAGATATTCAATATGAGTGTGTCAAGGTATTTGAAGACTCTGGGATACATCAATCGTTATGATCTTTGGATACCTCATTAATTGACTGAAAAGCAATTAATAGCTTGTGTTTCCATTTGTACTTCCTTACTTATAAGAAACAAAGCCGAAACAAAAATTACGGGCGAAGAAATATTGGTTGTTATTAATCATCCGAAACGTAAAAAGTTTTGGTCAAAATGAAATGAACTTTCAAAAACCACCTCAAAATCAGAATTATACCAAAAGAAAACCCTAATCTGCATTTGGTGGGATTGAAAGTGTGTAATATATTACGAACTCCTTCCACAAGGTCAGACGTTAAATTCCATCAAATATTGCTCTCAGCTGAATCATTTAAAATCTGTAATCGATGAGAAGAGCTCTTCATTGGCCAATTGAAAGGCTATTGTTTTTTGCTTAATGAAACATTTTAAAAACTGTTATTATACATCCTATAAACGACAAAATCTTTAAAAACTGTTAGAATTTAACTTCAAAAAAATTTTTAATGTTAATGTGTACATATTTTTTATTGTATAAACATAAATGACTATGCATTATTTTTCGAGAACGAGGAAATAGTTAAATCCCCCTATGAATATATACCCTATACGCGTGCTGTTAAAAAATAATTTCCATTTTATGAATAATATTTAAATATTTATTGTGAGTACTGATTTCTAATTTTTAAACTTTTATATTGTGCATAATTTTCTCAATTTACGAAATTTAAGAAAGAACTTGACAAAGAATTTTAATAAATTATTTTATTTTTAATAAAAGTATTTTATACAGAATAAGTATGTTATTATTATTCAGAAGATTTAGAAAATAATTCCACGTGGCTTAAAAAATCATTCCAAAAAATTAAAGAAATAAATTAACATAAAAATAGATCATTTTTCAAAAGCTTAATTTAACTCTAAACATAAAATCTTTTCTAAAAGATTTTATCTCAGTTTTCATTTATGAGAAATATTGTATAATTTAAAAGGACATCAATTTAATTTATTATTTCTGTTATTATTTTATCATCTGAAGACGAATACTTCGACATTGCAATTAATGGGCAAATTTAATTAATTTTAATTTAATTTTCTTGAATTTTTTTAATTAATAATCACATTTACCGTTGTGAAATTAATTTCATAATTGAATTTTAATCGAATTTATCTGTACAATATTTACTGTTATAAACCGATTGTGCTCTTCGACAAGATTTGAAATATTACATTTTATATTATTTTAATTATTTCTTTGAAATTCATTTTATTTTTTATAAAAAAAGAAATAAAAATAAAAGAAATGGTGAAATGGAATTTTGGACAAAATTCAGATATGAAGACACTTACAAAACATTGAGAGAAAAGAGCTTAGTTTTCAAAATTAATTATTTAGGCGATAATGTATTAATTCGATCCAGTTCTCATTCTATATTAAATCTTGTGGATTGATCTAAACTTGTTGAGGCATCCCCTTTACCTCTTCTTCTGACTTTTATTTGCTTCTCATGAAAATCTTGTTCACTGTTTTGTCTTGAATCCTGGTCAAATGATATTTACTGAGTTTAAGATGAAATAGAAACCAGATCAATCAATGGGTCCACTATTCTACAAATGCAAAAGAAATCTCTGGGTATGGTACTATGAGATTCAGCAACATTTTGCATGCTACCGCCTCTTCTCAGTGTGAAGCCACATGCATGAAACACAAACTTTCCCAATCCAATCACTTTTCCTAATCTAAAGATAAATGGTTTTTAGAGGTATATTTGAGTTGAGGGATCGTTGGAAAAATTTGTACAAACAAAGATGCTTATTTTAATGGAATATTTACTGATCATTGGACTGATTAAATATATTCATTGTACTCTATTTATCTTCACCTTATTAATTCAATTTTTCATAATAGAAAACTTAAAGTTTCTCGAATTTTTTGTTTATTGTTTTATGTGATTCTTAACTTTATACTCATAATAAAACGATATATAATGTCATTTAATTTAACAATACTAATTTAACTGTCAATTATACCATTACGTTGTCTAACGTTCAGTTTTCATTACGTAAACTGTAGGTTTATATCATGGAATTACTCTCTCAGGCTAAATTGAATTGTAAAGACTGGGAGTAAACGCTTAACCCGTTCTGGAAGAACTAAGATTTTCTTTTTAAAAAGTTGAGCTTTTCAAATACAAAACGGACATATCAAAACCCAATCACTCTCAATTGTAGACTGGTCATCAAAGTATATGTGGCGTGGCTTGATCATGAGAAACAAGACTTTCTGTTAGTCAAATAAACTTTCTTGATTTCTATTTTTCATTTTATCAATTGTTGACAGTAGAATTCGGAATCAATTGTTTTATATCTTCATTAAGCACAACACCAGTTTCAGCTGGCACGACCAGCATTTTCATATCAAGCAGAACATTACCATTGTTTGTAAACATATTTAATCACCCACGATTTTTTCAAGCTTTATTTTTGTATCTCATTCACATTTCTATGATCACTCTTCGTTAAAATCCTTTTATTGTTTTATCTGTAGGTTTTATCACCAACACTTATACGAAAATTCGGTTCATTATTATTTTATATTAATTCGTAAACCTCAAATATTGAACTTGAATTCACCATTATTTAAACGGTTTAAAGTTATTTTGTTGCTAATTAATGATATCGGATTTTTCAGAACATACTAATGATTTTTGATAATAAGTTCTTTCTCATAAATAGCATAATTTTCCAAAAAAACTTATATCATTTTTGCCTTTGCTTAAGGAAATTTCAAAAATATATCTACATTTTTATATATTTTAATTTAACTGTAGCATGTTCTGACGATGTCTGACGACCATGGGATGCTACCCACTGCACATACATGCGTGTCAATCTAATACATAGATTGCGAAGGACTAGATCAATAGTGTGTCAAAGTTTCCAAAGGATGATAAATGTGAGAATTTTTAAAAAATGTAAATGTGGCAGTTAAATCAAATTTCACCCTATTTTTTGCAGAAATTTTTCATATTAAAGAATAAAAGTTTGAGTGGGTACCAAATGAGTCCCTCCTTTTATATTTTTCTTCAACATTTTGGATTTTAAAAAGTAAATATTTGGTTTAAATATATATATTAATTTTTAAAAATCCGAAACGCCCTATTTTTAACATAATAATACAAAACTGATGAAATCGTTATTTTATTAAAATATTGTCGACTTGAAAAAATATCCACAAGAAAAAATTACTTTTCTCTAAACTATCATTATTTAAAAGTATTTTTAGTCTGAAGATTTTCTTTTGAGATCCTTTAAATTTAATTGAAACCCTTTTGTTCATACGTTTCTGTGTTCTATTAACTCTAAAATTATTAATTAAGAATCAGTTTCTAAAGCAAATATATTTTCATTTCTCAATTTTGCATATAATATATAATTGTTTTAATGGATATTATCTGTTTTAATAAAAGTTAATTGAATGAGAAATTTCTTTTAAATTTCAGTTAATATTTTTTAAATAATTTTTTTGAATATTTAAAAAGAATTGAATAATAAAATCGGTTGTTTAAATTTTTCCTCATATAAATAAATAAAAATATTAAATTTAATTATATTTATGTAAAATTAAGATTGTTGATTATCTTCCAATCACTTTAAAAGATCAGTATTATTAAAATATAGATAAAAATGATAATTAATATTTTTTTTCTTCACTTAACATTAAACATAAATTTCAGAAATATTAATATAAACAAAATTGTATAATTTTTAATTTTAATGTAAATATATTAATATAAACAAAATTATATAACTTTTAATTTTGATCGAAATATATTTTTATTTATGTTCATTAAATATAATAGAGATTATAAATACATAATAATATTATTTAATAATATTTTCTATTTTCAGACAAAATAATATATACATATTATTGCATTATCATTTTATATGGCATTATTATTGCATATTATTATAATATATTATGATCATCAAAAATAATATAATCAAAATAATTATTATATTGTTTAAATGAAAACCAAAAATAAGAAGTAATAATAATTTAAAATAACTTAAACTTAAATACAAAATAATATAATATTTAAAATTATATATAATTGAAAATAAATAACATGTTTATCTAAGATTTTATCTGAAGAAAATTATCCTTAAATATTTTACTATTTACTTTTTATTTAAATGCAAATAATTATATAAAATTTTATTTTTTTTTGTGAGAATCAAGAATATCTTTTCTACTCATTTTTGAAAAAAAAATCATTTATCAAATGTATCTTTTGCCTTGAGTATAACGAAAAAAAGAGTTATCCTTAAAATATTTATATTCTCATCTTTTCAATTTTTCTCCATTCTCATGATATATTATATATAAATATAAATAATAGATATAAATAAAATGTAAGAGGAAAAAAACCTTTTCTCTCGTATTTGTTGGTTATTGTACAGTTCTTGTTATTGACAATAAAATTCAAATTTAAAATAACCAATCTTATTTTTTCAATTTTTTTTTAATTATTTTTTTTTAATTGCTGCTTTTCTCCCTTCAAGCGAGCATGATACGGTTTTAGCAAAAATGGGAAAATGCCACGATTATTGTATTTTTTTTATACTGTTAAAAAGAAATATTTTTCTTTTATTTAATAATATCCACCATTTAGCAAATTATTCATCATCATGTGATGGCGACATGAGAGTTTGTCTGAAGAAGAGAAAATCCATTAGATTTTGCCCCTTTGATGAAAACAAATCAACATTGCTCAAACTGAAAATTGAACATCGAACTGAATTTCATTGAAAATCAATAGGGGAAAGCTACTTAACACAAACCTATATAAGCCCTGTGCAAATATTTTTATCAAGTAAAATATTAAATTTAAAGCTGTCTGATCAATATTCGTTTACCATTTTCTACGATACTTTTGAAAGTTATTTAAGACTTCGTTCAGACTGTGGAAATAATATTCACTATTATATTACATTGTGTAATTATAACGTAATAATTATTAATTATTACTTTTTGAACCCTTATTTCGTGGGGAAAACAAATAAAATCAATTATTTACAATTTATTTTTCAAAAAATTGTGAACAAAAATACGTCTTTAATAAATTGTGTTTTTTGAAAATTAAAACAATTGTTTTTTAATATATTAAACACATTTTTTTTCTTTTTGATCCATGTTTTAAATTTAAAAAATAAATAATTTAATTAAAATAGAAATAAAAGTAAAATAATAAATAAAAATAAAATAATAAATAAAAATAAAATAATAAATAAAAATAAAATAATAAATAAAATAAAATAATAAATAAAAATAAATAATAAAAATAATTTTTAAATAAAATTAACTGAGACATTTATTTTTTAATTTTTAATTTTTGTTATTTTTTATTATTCTGTTTTAAGTTTAAAAATTGATAATTAATCAGATAAAGAATTTATAAAACTAATTATGGATTATTTTAAAAATAATTGTAATTATTAAAGTAAAGCAATTTTAATTAATTTTAACAATTAATTTATTTTACTAGAGGGTTTTTTTGTTTTACTTATATGAATAATTTATATAATATATATAATGAAAATTATAATTCTGTAAATCCCTAATACCATTTAGGTACATATCATAACTATAATCATAATTATAATCATAACAGAAATATAATTCATAAATTAAAATTGATTTTAAGGTTTTTTTTCAATGTTAACATAAATTTATTAAACATAGGTTTTAGCGATCAAAAAAATATTTAAAGAAAAGATTAAATTTGTTTTAATTGTGAATTTTTTCGAAAATTTATATTTTTGTTTGTCAGTAACATTTATGGAGACAAAGTAATTATTGAGTAACCATTATATATAAAACTCTTATTGCTTCTTATGGTCTCTTAAATAAATTTTTATTTCATTATGTAATAAATATTCAAAGAAGAATTATTCTTTCATGGATTAAAATAGACTTTGAATTGATATGTGATCCATTCTTTACAATTTTATACAAATTATATTAAATGGAAGCTCTAATCACAGGATGTATTTCCTAGAAAATACAAAGATCGACTATCACAAAGGAAACATTAACAATATTTTTAATTACGCGCAAAAAGGAAATGAAAAAAAATCATACGCAAATGAAAGATTTAATATATATTATAAAGATAATAGTAATGTTTTGGTTCTTGTGATAAATTTCTATATACTTTTAGTTACTGCTTTTGTCAGAGATGGTGAAGAAAATATTTTTTTGGATCAAATATCCATTATGAATAAGTACAGAATATAAAGAAATATTCATTCGAAAACCAAAAAATTTTAAATAAATAATAAAAATAATAATATTATTATTTTCTAGGCAAATTGCCTTCGCCAGAAGTTATTGACGAAATATTTCGGCTGTAAAATATCGAAAACTATACTGAAAATGAACAGTTCTGTTAAGAAAGAAGATCAGTCCAATTCCAATGTGGAAGAGATACCGAAATTGTCAGAACAAATATCGTCTGTGGACATCCAAGACTATTTGGATGCTCAGGGCGCGTCAAATCTCATCATCGATTTGATTATCAATCATAGCTCTAATGAGAAGGTGTTTCGGGAGGTTATAGAATTCGGCATTGCTCTGCTTGAAGGAGGAAATAGTAATGTTCAGGTAGGCCCTTGTCTTTATTATTTTCCTTTTCATCGGAATGAGAGAGAAGGCGCTTTTTCACTCAATAAAATAACGACTGAATTTTTCAACTTGTTCTTTTGAGAGTCGTATAATCTGCTGAGACATAAATTCGTTGAGAATGCTTGGTCTTGATGTTACTCGGTGTATTTAATCATAAAATCAGAACTTTATCATTAATACTTTTGACAACGGTGATCCCTTGATCAGTGAAGGGTAGCCTGAATGATTGATTAAATCATTTTTTGTGGTGATATCAGTTATATCCGCGGAAGAATGAGATAAAAAATCGTTTAAGAAACTGATTAATGGACTGATGATAAAAACGCTCTCTGACCATCATCGTCGGTTTTTTGATTTTTTCAATTTGTTTATGGTCTTCTTTGGAACCATCTTTTGGCATTTTTCTTTTTCAGATTATTGCGTGTAGTGGGAACTATTTATAACTCCCTCAATCCATCAACTATTAGATGTTTCGAAATTACCCTATAAACAATATCATAAACAATATCACAATATAACCAAAAATAAATAAGATCTGGTCTTTGTGTTTTTATCGAAACATACTAATAGGTGTTTACGTCTTTTATAAATAGACCCTCCAGGAAAATAAAACATTAAAAACATTATTGACTCATCACCATAAAAGCTTATTTAAAAAATAAAATAATAAATACAAAAATATAAAGAAAATTATGATCTCATTGCTTTAATTATTTATTAAATTATTTATTATTAATTAATATTTTAATATTAATTATTTAATAATCGATTTGGTAATTTTTAAAATAATTTATTCTTCGCAGTGGACATCATAAAAAATTTTAAAAATAAATAAAAGTGTAATTCTTTAATAATAAAAATCTTTGTATTAATTTACTTCTTTATTTCACCGTAATCGATCTTGATCAATTATTTGCAGAAATCATTCTATGAACGCCTCTGCCATGATAAATCTTCTGATAAATTCTTCCAAGCCTTCAGTAAAAATATCACTGAAGCTCAGAATGAAATTAGGTCCATGATCATACTTGCTGCAGATGGGAATTCAAGAAACTCTGTTGAAAATATTATGCCCCGGAAAAGAGGTTAGACCTTTGCTTCTTTACATAAGTAATTGTCAAAGATTTTCTTCCAAAGTATTAGGCAGTCTAAAAAGTATTGAGTCTTTAATAGTCAAAAGTAATCTAAAAAATATTTTTTTAAATAAACAAATTAAATCAAATATGCACCGTTTTGTCCGATGACCTTCAGGTATTATTCTGCAAAGATCACAATGCCAACCCTGTTAAAATTTTCAAATTTCTGCTCAAAGAATTGAACCAAGTACTTTTCGCACACATCTTTTGAATTGAAGTTCACATTATGAAGAGAGTTTTGCATAGACCTAAACCAATGATAATCTGACGTTGCAAGGTCGGGCCGGTAAATGTATCAAAACTTCTCAACTATCTCAATTTTTGCTGGATTGTAATAGATTTACCTGATCTGTCGTTGTTATGATTAAAGACGACGCCTTTCTTGTTAATGTTTCGGTGGTTTTATTTTAAATGATAGTTCCAATCTTGATAATTGTGGACAGTAAAAAACTGAGTCAAACGAGAAGCTCATAATGCTCAATACCCTTGAAGTCCCACCAGACGGGTAACATTCTTTTTTCTGAAGTCAACAAAGTCTTTGGTACTGTTTGTTAATCTTTTTTCAACTGTGATCTTTTTCGAACAATGTTTTTATATATAATCTTTTCCATTTCCATTGATTAAACGTTACAGAAATGGACCATTTTCATTTCTTTTGAATAGCCATTGGAAAATGAAAATTCTATTGATTAAATTTTTTTTCGAAAAATATTGTGGCATCCAAAAATTGATGTTTTTTGTGATTTAAAACTGCTGGGTGACTAACATGTAGTTTTTTCGTAATGGTATGACTATTTTTGTATCGATCTTCTTCAACCTTTGTCATGATTCCGTGAATTTTCCTGTGACTGATCGACCAGATGCAGGTGCATCCCAACATCCATAACGATATCGACTGAATCATCTACAGGCTATTGCTTTTGATAAAGTATCATCACCATAAACTGCACAATTTTTTTGACTTGCATCGAAACATTTGAAACTTTGACGAAATAAAAGTGCAATATAGTCCTGAATTTTTGTAATTGTTTCACTCATATTTATCGTTTTATAAAATAGATCTGAATTTTTATATATACATTTAGAACACCGCAACACTCAATAATAAATTCATTTACCTTTTATTTAATGTTAATTTTAACTGGTTGTTAATTATAATATGTGAGGTACACGACTGTAAAGCCATACTGCATAAAAATGGCTCAATACTCTTTAGACTCTCATATTAATAAAGCTCGGCTAATTGAGAATTTCGTGGAGTGTCACAACTAGTTTTAAAAATTCTTTATTCATATCATTTCACAGAAAAGTTCAAGTTCATTTGCCAAATTAACTTTTATTTAATGCAGTTTAAAATGCAAACTAGACCATGGCATCATTATTTTTTAGATTCTTAAATCATTTTGTTAATTGATTACCGTCAAACTGGTTAAGTAATAACAGGTGAATACTATGCATGTCTTTTGGATCAATTAGATGCAAATATCCGTTAGAAAACCTCCCTTAGTCAAGAAAAAAAGTAATTTTTCACCAAGACAATGCGACAGCTCACTTACCATTATCAAATTGAAGGAATCACATTAATTACTGGAACATTGGACATATTTATCAGATCTGATACCCTCTGATTTCCATCTACTTCAAATCTAAAAACGGTTCTTACAAAGTCTTTAAGCTATAGCAGCCGTGTATGAGTATTTTGAAGCACTTCCAGAAAATCATTTTCTGAATGGGATAAATAAATTGGAGAACGTCCGTAACAGATGTATTGAGCAAATTTTTTCAACTAAACTTGTTAATTTTTTATTTTCGTTCAACAAAATTTTTAATTAGCTCAATAATATAATTTATTATCACTATTTCTATATACTCATGCTCAAAAGTGTTAGCCATGTAGAATTTATTACCAAAAATAAATAAAATGTTTTATTTAACTGTTTTAATCTATTTAATTTAAATTTATTTTTATTTTTAATCTAATGAAGAGTTTTTTGT
>JBBMKC010210951.1:0-13060 GCA_037834085.1 Bipalium vagum | reverse complement strand
ATAATAATTATAATAAAAATAATATTAATTAAAGTTTTAGAATTTAGAAAAATTACTAAAAGTAATATATCAAAATCTCGTCCACGAAATTTTGATATATTGAATTAATAAAATATTAAATAAAGAAATATACCCGTTTTCGGGGTAATAAATGTTTTTTCTAACTTTATCTCCACACCGAGATAAAATTAGAAATAATGGGCTATTGAGGAGAGAGACAGCTATTCCCAGAAAATTACAGAAAAATTTTTATCAAAGAATATTGTTACCGAAGAGTATTGTTACCGAAGATTATTGTTATTGAAGATTATTGATTTCCGTAATTCCATTTTCTTTATATATGGTGACAGACAAGCAGCAGGATTATACAATGGGATCCAGCGAGCTTGGGTATCCCTAAGTGTCCTGAAAAAGATCTGGTGGGCCCCCGGGGACCCATTGTCGCTCCGGGTCAGAATATCTATCGATTTTGTGTTTTGCTTTTTGTAATTTTACTTTTTTGTGAAAATTCTCATTAAAAATTCCACTTATTTTATATTGCATTGGTATCGAATTTTGTTTTTAACTGCATTTTTTCATTCGATTTGACGTTTACCTCGTATTGATTTGTGCGGAAATTTGATTAATTTTGTTATAGTGAATTTACAGATGTTTGATTCTTTGGTGTATTGTTCGAGATTTGGTATGTAAAATGTTTGAATTCTTAATAAAATTTACCGGTGATTCTTTTGATTCAATAAGTGCGCGAATAAGATTTTATTGTGGGGTTTTGATTGAATTGAGTTTAAATTTGCGTAACTGTATACGCGAAACGAACACAACATCAGAAAGTGAGGAGTTATCGAATTTCGAGCGAAAGTTACTTGTTACGGTAAAATATTAACAAATATATATAGTTGTAAATCAATTAATAATTGAAAATTGTGTTTCGTTATTTAAGTAAGATTTATATTATATTTGAATTTATTATGATTGATCAAAAATATTTTTTGGGCCGCTCTTTTATTTTAATTCAAATTGGGTAAAACTTTGGCTGAATCTATCAGAAAACTTTGCAAAGCTTTTAGTAACAACACTTTATCGGAACTTCAATGTCAAAATTGGTTTATGAGATTGAGATATGAGAGAATTATTGAGAAATCTGAAGAATTAGTCGCCGTGAGATCTTTATAATTATTGCTAATTGTTTTATTGCTGAAGATTTGAATGACCAGTTATTTATTTTGTAGAATTATCAATTAACGTACTTATACTCCAATAATTATCCGTACGATAATAACACAAAAAAATAACAATTTCACTAAAAAAGAAAACATTTTTTATAAAATCTTGCTTCCAAGTATAATAGCTATGCCGGATATATAAAATAAGAATAAGAATATGTAAATAGTTGTTTTTAGAATAGTAAGCATATATTATTTTTTAAAGGTTCGAAAATGAGTAATACAAAAAGATATAAAAAAGATATAGAGTCAACCTTGTCGAGTTCGATCATCCCAAAGATTTGTCCAATCTCAAGTTGGTGAGAATATTTATTTTTATTTTCTTTTATTAACAAACTTTTTGTAAATTTAAGTAACAATTTAACTATTAATCATTTTACTTTTGTTATATATTTTTAACTATATTATCGATTTGATTTTTTTTAGTAGTGATTAACTGACATTAAAGTTTTGATCAATTAAAGTTTCGTTCTCAATCCCAGTTATGCAATGAATTTTACACTAATCACGGGAATAACAGAGTGATCAATATTTTAAGGAAAACTAAGTCAACATGGAGTCAGGTTCAAAAAAATCAATAATCTATCTGAGTCGTGCTTCTACAAAATAATATTATAAATTTTAAGTTAGATATTATTAGGTAACTTAACACTATAAAGACAAAGATTCATTTCAAAGAATAGTCGTTCTTCTATGGTTTGAATGTACCATGAAAATATTTTTTCAATAATCAGTTCTTAATTGAATGGTAACTTTGTCATTTACTAAATTTTATGAACAAATCCTTGTGTTCACTATTTAGTATATCAAATTTAGACCTGACTCCAACTCTTAGGTGATGCAAATAATAACAATCAGTAAAGCAACAATTTGTATTTATATCACACAATCACAAAAATACATAGAAATACAGAATGATAATCAAAAGTCTGGGATCACAATTAATGTCTCAAATGTTTCACAATCAAATTATTTCTCTTAATAAAATAAATCGAACAGCAATAAAGTAAAATGAATTAATAGAATAATAAGTACTTCTAATAGCAAACCGTAATGTCAAATAAAACGTCAAAATATACTATTTAATTCAAAGTTTAATTAAAACAAAATATTACTTATACGTTATATTAATCAATATTAATATTTACTTTAAAAAATAATTAAAGATAAAAGAAAAGGGAAAACTCTTACGATTTATCTTCCGCTAAAACTCCCGAGTTATCGTCTGAGCCCTAACGGTTGCTCACCGATAACCCGCTGATGGGGAATTTTAAGCATAGTCCCAGCATTTAAATAAACGTTAAAATACTTGTGAATTAAACTTTAATCTTCTTCCTTTATAGAAATCTGCTTCAGTATCCTTTCTTTATAGAAATCTGCTTCAGTATTCCACGCAAATGACAATAATTATAAGCACGTTTTCTGAGGCATCAATAGACGCTAGAATCCCTCTGCTTATATACTTTTTTGGAACTACTCTTCATCTGGAGATTATTCTTGAAATAATCTCAGAATTAATCTTAAAATTCTAAAAATTGTATTAAAACTCAAAAATTATTTTTTGATGACCATTAATATTTGTAAATTCCCTCTTTTGGACTTCTTTAAAAATAAAAAATACTTTTGGAGGGTTGTTTTATTTTCTAAGTATGTTCAAACTAAAAATATCTGAATTTTTAATTGTTTTTCAAGTGATAATTAAATTTAATTATTAATATTATTATTATTATTAACATCTTTACTCTTTTCATGATTTTCCTTGGTTATATTTTCCCGGGGGGCTGTCTTGTGTAAACCCAACACTTGATAAATTTTTTGGCTTCAAAGGAATAAAATTATCCTTCCTTAAAAGCATTAAATTTCAATCAAATCTTTACTTACAATTCTTGTGATTTTTCTTTTTTTTTTAATTGTGAAGTCGACTTATTAAAATAAGATTAAAAATCAGAAATACTCTTCATTCTTAGTCTCAAAATGTCTCAGATAAAAATTCGGTTGACACTAAGATAATGTGAATTCACGTCGTCACTGGAAAATAACAAAAAAGTAAATATATTTCATTCTAAAGTGCGTGGTGCTTTATCAGCCTTTAACTAATATATTCCAACAATTTTTTAATAACGAATTATTGTTTCAGGTTACTTTATTATGTCAAAATTATTTCAACATGGTTTCAATGGTAACACTATTGTGAACCAGTAAGGTAATTAGTTATAAATTGAATTCAGTATGATATAGAACCTTTCACAGAATATTTTAAAATAAAATAAATTATTTAAGGGCTTCGGTATTCCCCATATGGCAACATCTCAATCATGGTTGAATTTAAGTTACTGAATATTTATTTAATTCAAGTTTAAGAATAAATTGGTAATCCTACAATTAGGTGGCGTAAAATGAAGAATATGATATCTGAATAAAAGCTGCACTTAAATAAACAATAGGTAGTTCAAGGTGTGTGCTAGCCAGTAAGACTACAACTAAAGGTGGATATCGATTAAATACTATATTGAAAGCAATTATCTAAATTTTATTCTCAAGAGCCAATTCGGCTTCATCTATCTTGCTCAACAATTTTTGAACGGCTTCGTCGAATTCTTCGACCTGAGAACTTTTCAAATTCTGAAACGAAAAGATTCCGTTAATAAAAAACCAATAATATCCGAAAACAAATTACAACGCACAATCAATAATTCTCACCTGCAAAACAGCCTTCACCGATTTTACCGCCAATCGAGCCGACGTGTAACTGACATCGTACTCAAACGCTTTATCGACCAACTTCAGAGTGGAGACAAGAACACGTTTACATTGGGAACTATCGTGCTCCCAGCCGGAGACACACATGCCGTGATGAGCTCGAGAAAGACATTGCAACACTTTGGTTTTGGTGGCCTCCGACGATCGGTCAATATCATTGGCCAAGAAGTCGGCGTACACTGTCCAAATTCGCGGGTCCCGTCCGTCCTTACTGGCGATGCGAGCAAACAATTCCTTCAATTTTGACCGCACCTGGTCCAAATTTTCACTAACTCCACCACTATTAACTGCATTGGCAACCATTGCCAACGTGACGGGATCTCGATGTTGCTCTCTCAAATCCATGACTCGATGGTATGCCTTGATGGTAGTCATGAATTCACCTACAGAACTGGAAACCAGGCAAATGTTGTCCCAGACTTGCCAGTTTTCGTAATTATATTTGACGGCCTCTTTCAATAAAGCTAAGGCGTTCTTTCTAAACATTCGCAATGAGTATTAAAAAAGTCAATATAGACTTACTGTTCTCCCAGTTCTATTAGAGCACTGGCACAATTATTCCAAGCTTCGTAATTCTGAAATTTTAGAAACAAGATCAAATGACAATCTACTCCAGAAACAAACAAGGCTAGTTCAATCAATAAGTGTTAAAATGAAAAATATTAAATAATGTAGTAAATGTAAAAATAATAATATTCGACTGGGTAATAATCATAATATTAATAATGAAGAATAATCCTGATTATTTATGAATATAAATAGTTAAAAAGAATTATTCAATATTCATCTCAATTTTCCATTTAAATGATTAACCTGAAAAAAATCTTTATTATCAATCAATAAATACACTTACATCCGGCTCCAGACCCAGACACTGCTTGAAAGCCGAAACAGCTTTCCGGTAACTCTTCAGTTGCAAACAGCAACATCCAAACGTGAACCACGTCTTGACTTGGAGACAGTTGATCGTCAGTGATCGCTCGAAGCATTCTGAAGCTTTTTCGTGATTCATATCCTGGAACATGTAATGAATGGCCAGACTGCGCATAGCGCGAGCTGACCTCTGTTTCGAGACGACCCAGGCTCTTTCGTAGTGGCTGCGATCTTTCGTTATGTCACCCAGCGAACAGAGCAGTTCTGCAGTTTCTCCATCGACTTCGATTCGTTGACGAATCAATTTCTCGGCCCGTTCTCGGTGTCCCAAATGAATGAAACAATCGATTATAGCTGACCACTGATCCCATGGCAACAGGACGTCGAGAGCACTTTTGATCAGACCCATAGATTTCAAAATTCTGGCCAATTTCAATTGTAACTCCCAAATCGATGGAACACGAGCCAAAAAGAACCCATTCAAACGGGAACTGGCTGAAGGTAACGAGTAACCAAACTGGTTCGACAATTCTTCCAATTGCATCAAAGAGCGCTCGGTTCGCCGAGAGGACCGGGTTGTCAGCTGAGATTTCTGAAGCAATGCGTCCGTAACGATGGCCCAGGTCGATGTTCTGTTGTTCCCGTTGCCCAATGCGGTGGACAGAAACGTACTACATTCTTCCATTGTTGCTTCGTCCTTAGCGCGAGACAATTTATGGATTTCCGCTTGCAGCACGAGAACGGCCTGTTCCGCCAAACTGGGTCGTTGAGAGTTCGGCTTGTCGACGAAACTCGTTTCGTCCAGCAGTACTTCGTCGTCAATGAAATGGTCGTTGGGTAAATTTCTCGCCATGTATTTTTCAAGAGCTTCGTTTATCGATCGGGAACTTTTCGATTCCGTTCTTGTGATTTCTACGTACAGCTGACTGACTTCGTCCACTTGGAATTTAGTACGTTTGCCCAGGGCTCCTTTCAACTCAGTTGACATGCCCATTATCAATTGGCACTGACTGAATATTTGCTCGGAAATCTTATATTCGTAGAAAATCAGGTGCAAGTGACTGGACAACAAAAGAAGTTGGAACTCGTCCAATGGATCTATCGATTGGTCACTGTCTTCCTCTTTGGACTTTGTGGCTGAATGTGAACATTAAAAGTAGTGTTGTAAAAGAATTGATTATTTTACCTTGAGCAAAACATTCTATCATTTGAGATTTCAATAAATACGAACGCTCGTCTCTCAGTGTCGCCTGATGGAGATAAATGCATTTCATGTAGGTCAAGCAGCTTTTGAAGACCTAAACAATGATGTCATATTATTGGAATTGTGTATTATTATAAGAGACGTTTCGTGAATTGGACGATTGTCGCATGATTGTGGACAGAACTTTTGCAATCCACAGCAGAATCAGTCCTTTTGTTTTGGCGAAAGGTACTTCTCCTTCACAAGTTAATTCATCGGTTAAAAAATTTATGACTTCTGGAGATACATTAAATGAGGTTTCAATAGTTGAATCACTGGGTCCAGTGAAATTCAATTGCAGAAATAAGTCAATGCAAGCATCACATAATTCAAGAGGGTTAAGCTCACTTCAATAGATTTATATAATACAAAAAAAGAAAATTACAAATAAACCTGGATAAAACAGAATTATAAAAAACAGAATGATCCAATAAATTTGAATATGGAATATTGTTAATAAAATTTAAAATCTCTTGTAACATGCTTCAAATTATACACTGAATTAATAATTATTGATATTAAAACAAAAGTCGAATTACGTTTTAAATGTTAGACTAATGTTTGGGAGAAAATTTTGAATATCAAGTTAACTTAACGAAAGCTTAAGATATATTTGATTTTGTTAAGTTTTATCACATCTTTTTTAAAGATTAAGTTATATATTTATCAAAAATTATTGAAAAATATATCACTAACATTAAAGAAAAAACGAAAGTAATTAATTATAAAAACTGAACATTCAAGACTATTTGACATCCTATCTTTATCAATTAAATAAAATCTGAATCTTGTCACAAAATTAATAAACTGTTATCTACATAATATTAACTTTTCTTATTCCGACTATCCAAAATATATAAATTTTATTGAGTGTTAGGTTATCTTCAACAAAATAATTTTTCGAACGGCAACTTCTCAAATCACCACCATACCTCTAAAATAACTGTGAGAGTTATTCAAATTTATTGGATTTTAAAAATTGAGAAATAAATAGAATTTAGTTGAGAATTATAGTTACGTTAAGAATTATAATTGACTCATTTGATTTACTGAGTGTATACTAGTTGATATAGTACCTATTAAGACTAGTTATAGATTTCATAAAAATTAAAAAACATTTACTGTGATTTTAGGACTATTCCTATTTGGGGATCATGGAATGTAGGTGTATTACTTATAAATTGATATATTCTAATTAGAAAATATTTATTCAAAACCTTATCATAATAACATTATTACAAATAGAAAATTACCACACAAAATTACATATTTCTGTTAATTTTAGTTAGAACGATATGCCTCAAAACACTTCTAAAGGGACATCCCAAATGGGGCTTATGGAATAAAATGGGTTAAAATTCATTCAAAGTTAAAATTCGAATTCAAAATGAAAATATTTGGAAGGGAACTCAATCAGGTAATTAGTAAAGTTTATTTTATTTGTAGAAATTGACTTGATGCTCTTTCGTTTTGACTATCTAATTAATTTGACTGCTGTTTAATTCTCTTTTATCAGTCCACGTTAAGAACAAACTAATATCAGTTTTATTCAGATAATATTAACATACACATTTCAAACATTCAATAATCTTATTAGAGTGATAATTTAAAATAAAGAATTAAATATACCTTTTTTACTCTTCAATTTTAGAAAGAAATAATTTTCTTTAAAGATTGTAGCTAAATGAAACTATTAAAGATTTCTAAGAAATTTTAGATTACAAAAGCTAAATTTTTATTGGTTTATATTCATATAATCCAAATATGTAGAATATATAAATATGTCAAAATTTTTAAAAATTTATGATTTTCCTCAGATCTTTATATTTCGATCTGTTACACCAATAAGAAATCAAATCAAATGAATTGTAATATAAGTTTTATAAATATGAATTGAATCAATTTTTCATTATTTTGGTAGATACGTCCGATGACCCAAAAAATGGTAATGTTGAGTTAGTTAGGTATCGTGGTTCTCCTTTTAGAACAAGACGGAAGGCCTGGAATAGCGTGTCCAGAGTAAAACTCTCTTGGACATAGGCCAGTTTATAGTCAAAAAGTAGCTATATACCGTGATATCAACAAATTAATAAGGTTATATTTTCGGTGTAGTTAGTATGAAAAGTAAATTCATAATATAAATTCAGAGGTCTTCAACCTCCAATCAACATCATGAAAACATAAATATTCAATGCTAGATAATTAATTTTAAAATTTTAGTTATACAATTTTTGATAAGAAATTTAATTACAAACAACTTTTTATTACATTTAAGATCTAATACTCACAATGAAAAAGATAAAAAATTATTTCATAAATTACTAAATAATTCTTCTAGTAACAAAAATAAAACTCGTAAAGAAAAGAAATTTATCAATTTTAATGAATAAAAATTATAAAAATTATAATCAACTTAATAAATATAAAAACTAAACATTTTAATCTATAAAATGAAAGAATAATCACAAAACAGTAAATACTTTAACTTTAAAAATAAAATAATCAAAAAATAAAAAATCTAATCCACACTGAAAACACTGAAACATTATGGCAATCTTTTAATAAACCAATGCCAAAAGTAAATACATGTGAATTAATGAAAAGGCATTTAAAACGTTTTGTCTTTTTTCCATAATTTTGGATGTAAAACAAGCGAAACAAAATTTGAAATGTTATTGACATTAAATAAATTGAGTTGGCTTTTATCTTGTCTGAATTATATTTTTATTTTTTGATTATTTTATTTTTCATAACGGAAAATTACTATACATTTTTTCATTCTATTTTTAAATTAATTATTGAGCTTTTGCACAAAATTGGTAAAAGAGAAATGAAATTTGAAATATTGTAGTTAAAAATATTAGTTAGAAATATTATTTTTGAAGAAAAATATTTGCCTTTAAGGTGATGACCTTGAAACCTCATTTAAACAATGGGCCCAAGATTGTATTAAGAAAGTTTAAAATCTTGCTGGAATTATAAACCAATTTATTATTATTATTATTATTATTATTATTATTATTATTATTATTATTATTATTATTATTATTATTATTATCATTATTATTGATACTGGTTTATTAATTTAATCATACTTCAACAATGTAGACAGTATTTCTTAACCAAACCCATGTTTGCACCTTAGATAAATCATCTTCTTTTTCAATATGAATATTTAAACAAAATACAATATTGAAGCTATACTGTTAACCTATTAAATAATATATTATCTAACGTCAAACCATTTCAGATCAATTAAAATTATTAAGTAACACACCAAACAGTAATAATAATTCATTACACTAATATTTAATGGAACTCAGAATAATAATATTTATTTAGATAACTTGTCGGTGACTGAAATATTTGGTCTACTAACCCATTTATTTCGACTTGGTAACAAATCTGCTATGGAGTTCAGATCCGACATTCCGGGAAATTCGTTTATCTTTAATCCATCCTCTATTAAAATGCGACATAAAAGTATGATCACTGTGTCCGTACAATCGATGATTTGGACATCTAATTTCAAAATACTTTCAATATCAACTTTTGGTTTTAAAGAATATTTGGAGACATTGCTGAATGTACTTTGATTATTATTACAAATCTTTGCATACTGTTCCTTGTTGATTTCAGTGGCGGATATATATTGTTTATAACCATACCATGTGTGTGACGTATTTTTAATTTTTATTTTTAACATCCTTCCAATTTGCATCCTTTCAATTGCCGATAGACGTAGATCATACATTGCTATCAAGTAGGAATATCCTTGAATCCTGGATTCCTTAAAATGAGTCTGGCCAATTCGAAAGTCGAAAAAGTAATTTTTTACTAACACTCTGGTGCTAATCTCATTTGGAGACGAATAAAACAATTCATTATAATGAACCTTGCAAACACGGCAGCGTGATTTTTTATTTAAGGTTTTATTGATGAGACAGTCGAGATGAAAGACATGTCCACAAGAGACTAATTTTAAGAGACAATGGTCTTTCCTAACGGACTGACAGCTCTCACAAATTTCTTTACTCTCATCAACCGATGCTATATAGTTTTCTTCTGAAGATAATTTTTTGTAATTAAACATTTCGTGATATATGTCATTGTGTGTTTCACAGGTACTTATATATGAAATGTATGATGCAATCAAATTTTTCGTTTAGAGGAAGTATTTTACCTTACCTAAAATAATAATGAGGAAATATCTGTTTTGATTTTACATTAAGAATTTGTAATAATCGAACTCATATATTAGTTTAATATTTTATTAAATAAGCAATACACAGTCTGAACCAATGTAAAGGTTAGGGTCGTCCAGAGGACGAATTAATTAATTTTTATGCAATTATAAAAATTTAAAATCAAGTCTCATTACTATACCACCTGTCGTGACCGAGCAAGAGAGGCATAGTAATGAGGGCTTGTAAAAATTTTGTAAGAACCTGTTGCCACTAAAGAAGAGATTGTCAATCTACCGCTCCAGCTTCGTCTTGAATCGTCTTGAACGTGATGCCATGACGTCTCTTAAAATTGGGTAACCAACCATCATTCGCCATGAAATTTGAAGTATGTACCAGCTCAGTCAGCTTCATCGCCTTGTTCTTGATCAGATCTCCGCTGATTCTGTTCTCTTACGTGCTACGGCCATATGAGGATTCTCTCATCAAGATTCTGGTGTTGTGCGTACATCAACTTCACCAACTTCATGGCTGCTTTATTGGAGCCTTGGTTGCATTCTTCCTTTTGAGAATGCTCATCACTTTGGTTCTTATAACTTCAACGCCCCATTTCTTGCTTATCTCCCTGACTAATTTGGATTGAATCGGCTCTCTCTTCACGGTATCGATAATCTCTTGTTTCTCCTTTAGTGTACAGTTAATTTCCTTGCGCCCCTGAGCTGATAATTTAGGTTAAATCTAAAAAAGTTTTCACTACTGTTCGATTCTTCATGTATGCTCAGACTTTGGGACTATAGCTGTACTATAAGAATCATGAAAAGCAAAAATCATAATTGATTCAGAAAAAAGCGAAACTAACAATCAGATAATGCTTTATAAATCAATTCCCGCTCGACTAAATCTAATAAAAACAAGAGAGATATCATTAAAGAAATATTTATAAACGTTAATTATTTTTGAAAAAGTTTTATATTCAGTCGCAAACACCGAACTAATTAGTTTCAAATAAATTTAAGAGTTTTCATTTATCTAATTTAGTTTTTGGAGTCCCAAATATATTCAAGTTTTCAATTCCTCTGCTTTTATCTTTTTCGTTCTTATTTTTTCCTTTTTTCTTGCAAATCGGACATATTTTCAAGGATTTATTGCCTGATCTTGGACATACACATACTTCTTCATTTTTGGAGGTGTTTCCCTTTATATTCATTTCTTTACTTTCTTTCTCTTCTTTTTTTTCTTGTTCTGTTTCCGTTTTGACTTCATTTGATTTATTTTCTATCAAAGTCTTAAGATCTTCCACAGATTCGGATTGATTTTCTTTAGATTTTTCTTCTTTTAGTGTATCTTTGACATCTTTTGCCTCTCCTTTGGAACCATTTCTTGATTTGGAATTGTTTAGGGAAATATTGTCTATTATTGGTTTATCAAAGCTGTGAGTGGTTACATTATCAATATCACTATCTAAGTTTGAGAGATGGTTCTTTGTGAAGTTTACATCGCTAATTAAAGATTTTGATTTTTGCACATCATCTGATGATATTTCGTAGGTATCAGAACGTTTTTCAGGTTTTTCGTTAATTGATCCATTTTCTTCATTAATGGGTGATAAAGGTAAATTTTGGGAAACATTTTCGCTTATGTAACCGGAATTCATTAATGTTTGAGCACCAAAAGGAATCTTGTCCGTGTCAAATGATTTTTTAGGGCTTTTTATTTTACTTTGAGAAATTTGGGTATCTTTTATTGTTTCAGGATCGATAGTTGTTTTTTCCATATATTCTTCATCCTTGATTCCGGAAAAGGATTTTTCGTTAGTTGTCATTTTATTATCGAGACTCTCCGATCCATAATTTTTTTTATTATCAATTTCAAGTTCCATGGTAAGCTTACTGAAACCTCGTTTCTTTGTGATATTTTTATTTTTTCTTTTTTTGATATTGGATTTCCCAATTCTTCTTTTTTTCTGATTATCTAAATCTTTAATTTTAATATTATTTCTTTTGCGTTTTCTGTGTACTGAAATTAAATTTTTATGTTTAGGACATTCTGTCACATATGAGGTATTTGTTGAAGAAACTAAGCTCGTGTTTTCTATGTTTTCTGAAACCGAAGTTGGTTCATTATTAACTTTACTGTCTCTGTCATATAACAAATCATTAGTTTCTGAAGTCAAGGGCTCCAAATTTCTTTTGTCCTTAAAATCCAAATTGATGTTTATGTTGATATCTTTGATTTTGGTAGTTGGCTTTCTTCGTGGAGCCTTTTTAGATTTTTTCCTGTTAACAGAATTGTTATTTAATCGTGATTTTTTAGATGACTCAGAATTATTACAATTCTTCATCAAACTATATTAATTTTTTTCAAAATTTGAATTTAATTTATTAATTAATTTATCAATGATCAATATTTTGTAGAGATTATCAATATCATAGTGATATTTAAAGTTGTTTTTCTTTAGTGAAATTAACAATATTTAACATGAAATTATACTCACGGAAAAAAGTAAAAAGCACCCTAAAAACAAAAAAAATTATTATGAATACAAACGTGCAATACATATCTATACATAAAAATTAGTAATGAGTATGGCCACCTTTCTTGGCCACACATTCACTTAGTCAGTTTGGCATTGATAAAATCAGTTTGTCGGGCTATTCAGTATTAATCAAGTCCCACTGCTCAAGAAGTCTATTTTGAAGATGTTGTAACGTAGCGGGAGGAAATTCATAAGCCGATGATATTCGGCGACCTAGAATATCCCACACGTGTTCGATTGG
>JBBMKC010210940.1:0-13061 GCA_037834085.1 Bipalium vagum | reverse complement strand
TAACGGTTACTGAAATTGAACTACCGCTTTGATAAAATATTTTGACAATTTCTGCCCGTTGTTGCATATTATAAAGACCCATATTTAATTTTCAAATGTTTAGCTAGAATAATGTTAACTATTAATTTATTTAAACAAAAACTACTTAGTATTTTATACGTTAAAAGTAGTAAAGCTTCTTTTGGAAGACCCTGTATATGTATTAGTTAATATTCTAAAACATTTAAAAGATTATGTATAGCATGAAATTTTATAAGTTAACGTATTTCAAAATTAAAAAGACTTCCGGGTCTGAGAAAATTTTTTGTTTTATCACTTAATAAATTTATTCGAAAAATGTCTTGTCTTGTTGATAGTAAGCCTTTTGATATTAACAATGTTAATGAAGGAAAATATTTTATTATTTACTAAAGAAATTCATATTATGTTGTTTGAAAAGTTTTAGGCGTTTTTCATCAAGATTAATCTGTAATTAAAAGATTTTTACGGATACAATAGAAGTGATTAATTATTAGAAGTGATTCAATGAAATAATTTATCTTTGTCAAAAGTATAAAATTCTTCTCTAATTCAGGAGTAATCAACCTTGGATTAGTCTTAATTTGATTTTCAACTGCCTAGCATTATCCCAATCTAAAAGGCATTTGCTATTGAATTCATCATTTCCGGATTTGACAAAATATCTTAATGTAGATTAATAAACTATATACCTTCTATGCAAACACTTACAATATTTATTGGTAAACTAACCCATATCCTTGCTTTTAATAATAAAAAAGCATGACATGCTGGAAACCTAAAGCTTGATTTTTTATTATTGATACATTTAAGAAAAAATTATTTTAAAAAAAGGAATTGAAATTGACTTAATTTCATTATACAAACTACACACGTTTCATTTGAGGTAGCGACTTTAAGATGTTGAACAGTCATATAACCAAAAAGTGTAGTATTGTTCGGGCAACCCTCAAAGGATTCAAAATAAAAAATTAACAAAAAATGTATTTAATTTTAATCAAAATTTTTAAAATTATCCATTCTTTAAGATAAGAATATAAATCAGTCCGTTACACCTTTTATATAATAAATTTTACGTTTTCAGATCTTCTGTCAAATACGAATGGTACAAATTGATGGAAAGTAAGAGATTGATATCATCCTATCTATGACCAAACGAAGTAAGTCTATCAATGGGTAAATGTCACTTCCTTGATTTACCAGATCTCACGGTGACACCGAACTCAAGCAGAAATTGATTTATTAGCCTGGGCACTAAATTTAACATGAACTTGGTTTTTCTACCAAGTAATTGAAAAAATTTGAATTTAACTGAACCCGTAATTAATATTATTAAATATGATAAACCATTTATTTTTTTGGACCTAAAATATTTATATTTATTGATCTTTAAAACAGAAAATTTATTTAATTAGTAAAATTTTCTTTAATCTTTTTTTCGTTATATTTTATTGATTTTCATATTTTATTTTTTTGAAATTTTTCTTTATAAAAAAATTTATGCTGAGCAATAAATCGATTGATTGATTAATTATATTAATTAATTATTCCGAAATATTAATTTATTGTTACATTGCAGTTACACAAATGGGAAAAATTCAAAATTGATATTAATTGTAAAAATAATATATAATTATTATTTTCATAAAAAGACTGTACATGTGACAATGAACAAATTTCAAAAGTACTTACTCTGTTCATCTAATCCATTTCAATAAACAATGAAATTGAAAAATGTTATTAATCTACTCCTCTCAACAGGTGGTAACCATCTGAGCCACATTAAGGAGATTCTTATAAAGACATTTTAATTATTAGACATTCTCTGTCCAAAAAGGTAATCTTTTTAAAATTATTTTTAATTAATGAATAATAATTTTAATTGCTTCATGACAGTGATAATGTAAATAAGTTTACTTATCATTTAATGTTTTTGTGAGAATTATTCTTTTCTAAAATATATAGTTTTTTCTAAGATATCTATAATTACAGTTTTGCGATTAAATATATTAAAAACTATTTATTAGGACACACACAGACATACTCCAATAATTATCCGTACTATTATATTGTAAATAATAAAATAACATTTAAAGAAGATATTGTTAGAATATTTTTAAAAGACTATTTTCTAATTATAAAAGCAAATACTCCATATTTTAAAAAACAAAAAGAAGATGAAAATAGTTTGTTTTACAAATATAAGCATTAGTTCCACCAAGTACTGTGCTCAAATTGAAAAATGATAACGGTCGTGCAGCAGAAACGTCTAGAACTGATGAAAAGGAAAAATGTTGCCTTTCACCATAACAACACAAAACCACATTCAGCTTTGCAGACAAGACTCAAGGAATGTAACACCCACCGTACTCACCAGATATATCTCCAAACGACTACCATCTATTTCGATCGCTTAAAAATTATCTCATCATACAGCAATTCAATTCTGTGGAGAATATCAAACTTTCTTCACATCTAAACCCCAAAGTTTTTATGAACACGGCATTATGAGTTTGTCACAACATTGGCAACAAGTCATTGACAAAAATGGAAATTATATTGATGATTAAAATACATTTTGCCATGCTACAGTTTTGTATTTTAATTTTCATAAAAATGTCACAGAACTTATTCCAAAACCCAATATATTATGTAATTAAATAGACAGATATTATACAAATAAAGAAAACGAAGAAAATTTATTTATTTATATTTTTATTATGACAGCAGCAAATATTATAATTAGACTTAACTTATCATTTATATCCAGAAATTACTGTTTTGAACTTTTCCTCTTGTAAAAACGGTGAATTTGGTACTTATTCTATAAAAAATAATTAAAAAATAATTGTTGAATATTATTTTGTTGTATCATCTTAATTTCTTTTAACAATAAATCTTTGTTACATTTACTAATTAATATTTAATCTGATATGTCAAGCTAATGTAACGGAAGTCCGTTTCAGGGAGAACCGACACATCTGTACTGTATAAAAAGTTTTTGATCAATCACTTGTAATACAAATGTCTTTTTATTTTACCATAAACAGAAAATAGAGGTTTACTTTAGGAAGGTTGGTCTTCCTTTCATGTTTGCTTTTTGACAGCGATCTTGATAATAATTAGTTTCATATATAAAAAGAGCAGTCAGTTGAAATAATATTTTAGTGCTATTTTTAAAATTATTTATTGTTTTAAAAGTTATTACCATGGCCAATTAAATTAAAGAATTTTATGTCCTTTGTATTTATCTGAACCAAGTATGACCCTAATAAAGATTTCCTCTTCTTTTATTTACTTGTTCTGGATCAATAAAAATTCGACACTAAAGTAACTACAGTTATTCTTGCAAGCCCAAAAATTCTAGCAATGGTACTTTTCCCAATACCATTTATTGATTGACTTACTACACCCCTTCTAATTTCAAAACTTACAGGTATTCTTTTGATTCTTTGAATGTTCTGTCTGCCCCTTTTGCACTTCGTCTGATTGTTCGGATTCGTTAGTTTAACTAAAAATCCTTTAACATTCTGACATGAGTTCAATTCTCAAATAAGTTTTATAAAAATTAATTTTTAAAAAGTAAAGTTTTAATTTTTTAGAAAATTTTCATAAATTTCATATAAAAATCTCACAAAAGCAATATTGACTTTATCAGATGTAACAGTGGTTTAATAGATGTTGAAAAACAATAATTAGTTTTCATTTCAACATCGTAAATCCGATTGTTTTCCTCAGGAAGGAGCACAGCGTTTCGAAAAGAACATGAGATTCTCACATGGAAAATTCAGAACTTTCTATAGAAGTAATCTGTGAGAGACATGATGACTGAAAAGTTAAACCTTTATGGAGGTGGAGAATCTCCAGAAAGGTGGTGTCAATTCTTATGTACTATCAATAAAAAAAATTGTATGATTGAGCTCCGTGTATATTATTTTTATTATATAACTGAGTAGTAAACCATTATTGGCTGTAGAGAATTGCTGGAGAGAGATAGAGTCGATGAAGATATTCTGTAAATAAAATAAAATTAATCAGTAAAAAAGCTTTTAATGAAATAATCACAATAAAATGAAGTTGCATGAACAGAGGTGTTCGAGTCTCGTATCACTGACAAATAGTGATTGAAAATTAGCTACAACACTGACCTGTTCTTGGGCTCGGACAACATTAGAAGTCAATTGCGAGTTTGTGGCCTGTGATCCAATGCAGTGCAATGCTTTAAATGTTTATGTTTATAGTACAAATATTGTAAGCATTATTAATAATTCAATTTTAGTTGGTAAATAAAATAAGAATCTTCGATTTATATATATAATCAATTTTAGACATAAATAATGAAGTGCTGGAGTAAGGATAATACTTATAAGAAAGTTCTGATAAATACAGCTATTTAAAGTATGGTAATTGAGAACAGATAATTTCAATAGATAGAAGAAATACGTTGAATTAAAATAATCAGTGATAGGCTTTCATTCGGTGGAAGTCAAATGTTTTGAATAGAACATTGCAAATAATGAAGAAAGACAGAATTATTATTATTATTATTATTATTATTATTATTATTATTATTATTATTATTATTATGTTATTATTATTAAATGTGGCGATTTAAGAGTCAAATCTTAACTAATGTACAAAGGTAGAGATTAAACCCATGTTTACGTGTAATACAACTGCAGACTGTATAAATTAGTATAATATAAATATTTATATTAATTAATTTAAAAACTATTGTTACAAAGATAAGCAGAAATGTTTCATCTTTTATTTTTTTTTCCAACGTTTTTATCAAGTCCTCTTGAATCTTCAATTTCTTAAGACAGTCTTCTGTATTTTGTCCTGATTATAATTTCATATTTCCATGTAAAAATATTTTATTCCAATTTTTAAGAATTTTCTACTTTATTCCCAAGGCTTTACTTTCATTGATTAAAAATATTAATATATCTACGACTAAAAAATTTCTTACAATTTATATAAAATAAAAAATTGGTAAAATACAGAAAATTCGATATTATTATTCAGACCGGATTTTTAATTGTTAAAAATTCGTGAATTATGTGCATAAATAGTGCTAGATTTTCTTGGATTATGCGCTACATGATGTGCAACACTATTTAAAACACACTAGTGCAACACTATTACCAATCAAACAAGAACTTTTTATATGGAATAAAATTCAAATATTCTATATTCTCCGTTATCAAATTCTGTCTACGATCAGATAACGTTCATTTATGCTGCGTAAGAGTGTTCAGTGTCTTATGTCGAATTTCCGCATTTTTTTCATATACTATTTCTTTAGCCTTAGGATTCTTGCCAAGGATTACAGTTAATTTTTCTCTGCATTCGTATGCTTTGATGAATATTTTCCATTGATCTTCATTTAACATATCATTTTCATTTAACATTAACAAAATAATTTATAATATATGATAATATGAATAATTAATTAAACTGATACAAGCCCAATACAAATAGACGCGACAGGTCGGAATGTATCGACATAGTTTTAACATAAGAGACCAGTTTCCCTGTAGAAATTTGGATTTATTTGTGGAACACATAAGTCAAAAATACCATTATAAATGTACCTAATTTTAAAAAAATTGAGGCCCCTCAAACCTAACTCACCGGAAAGAGTTCATGTTGACATTCAAAAGATGGCCAGTTGTTTAATTGCACTGGTGTATACCAGATGTTCATGTTATTAGTTTAAAAACAAATGGTTGTTCATTCTTCCTACACATACTGGATTCCTAACAATTTAATTTTTTTATTAAGATAAAAAATGAGGATTTATTTTTTAAAGAACTTGAGTTATAAATATTTTTATTTTATCAAAAAATTAACAAAAATAGCTTGGCACACCAATCAAATCTATATTCGAAGTGTCCATTCTCATTTCCAAAACATGCTTTTAGCCAACGATTGACCTTTTCCACGGCTTCTTGAAACTTTTGTTCTGTCACACTCTGCACAGCTTGTATAATATGCTGTTTCACTATTTCAAGGCAATTTGGGTGATTGCCGTCGGGATAAATCTTTCCTTTCAAGAATGACCATAACCAGAAATCCAAGGATGTTAGATCAAGTCTTTGTGCAGCCCATTCATTTGGAAATTTTCTGGAAATTAATTTTTTAGAACCGAATGTGTTTTCGATGAATATCCTTGTTTAATAATATGAGGAGTTTCGGGAGTAGTGAATCGACGAATAGAAACCCCATCGCCAATTTCTTTCAGATTGTACATTCACTACCATACCTTTGACAGAAACCAGACCAATGATGAGAATAAAAATAAATAAACATTCAGTATTAGCTCTCATTGACACGGGAGCACAAACATCGTTAGTAGATGTGAGAATTCTAAACTAAGCCGAACAAGAAGTAGTTAATACTACCCCGGTATCAGTAGTATGAGTCGACGGAAATTCATTTCCCCTCATCGGAACTTTAAGGTGTATTGTACGTTTAATAGGACATGACTTAGATCATACTGTTAAAATCATGTCAAATAACGATCTAGAATGTATAATCGGTATGAATATTCTCTCGAAAATACCAGGATTAATATTGGATTTTGCAACACATGAATTGAAATTTCATCACCCAAAAGGAAAAAGAGAAATTTAAAATGTGAAGATAATATAGCAATTGTTACTGAACAAACAATGATTTCATTCAGACATGAGCAAATATGTTTATTAGCTACAAATTTACCAAATGGACAAGAGTTCATATTTGAACCTAACGAAAAATTTATAAAAAGTGGAAAGTTAGCAGCAAAAAACTTTAGCTATAGTTAATAGAAATCATATTCCCGTTAGGATAGTTAATTTTGACGTTTATCCAAAATGGATAAGAAATGGTATGAGAATAGGCTCGATTACTGAACATAACTCTCACCCATCAAATACACTTACTAGACCGACAAAAATCTATGAACCAGTCCAAGTTATAATTTCAACGCTAACCGATGGACAACAAAAAAGATATACGCAGCTATTATGAGTATACCGCGATGCATTCGGCAAACATGAATTTGATGTAGGGACATCGAACATATTAAAACATGAAATTAGATTAACCAATCCACAACCTATCAAGCAACGAGCATACAGAACACCTCAAAACAGAAGCAGACAAACAGATAGCACATTGGCTGGAAACGGGTGTAATCAGTCCCAGCTCCTCGCCATGGTCTTCACCGATGATAGTGGTCAAAAAGAAGGGAGGAGAATGGCGAGTATGCATAGATTATCGTAAATTGAACGAGGTTACAGTTAAGGATAATTATCCATTACCCTTGATAGAAGATATGTTCGATAAATTAGGTACATCCAAAATGTTTACTACAATAGATCTCCAATCTGGATATATGAATATCGAAGTAGCAGAAAGCTTGAGACGACCTTTATAACTGAAAATGGGTTGTATGAATTTAACAAAATACCATTTGGGCTCACAGAAGCGCCAGCTAAGTTCCAGAGAGCAATGAATCTAATGTTAAGGGATATATCTCACGCAATGGTATACATTGACGATATATAACAGTGTTCTCACCAGACTTTGAAACTCACATGTCCGATATGGAAGAAGTTTTAAAAAGGATTAAAGTAGCAGGATTTAAGATTAAACCCACAAAATACGAATGGGATAAAGACAAGGTAAAATATAATGGACATATTATATCAGCTAAAGGTATAGAACCAGATCCAGAAAATATTTTCAAAGTAAGGGATGCAGTAGCACCAAAAACGCCAAAGCAAGTACAAATATTTTTTTGATTAGCCAATTATTATAGGAGATTCGTAAGAGATTTTGTAAAAATAGCAGATCCACTTAATAAATTACTTAAAAAGGAGGAGCAATTTAAGTGGACAAATGAGCATCAAGAATCCTTCGATGAACTTAAAAAACGTTTAACTTCTTCACCAGTGTTACAATATCCAGACGCCAAACGGCAATTTGAACTAATGTGTGATGCCAGCGGCACAGCAATAGGAGCCGTACTGCATCAAAAAGACGACAATGGAAAAGACTATGCAATAGCTTAAAAACCCATGAGAAACATTATGCCACAATCGAATTAGAATGTCTAGCCATTATCTTTGGGGTTACCAAATTCCGCACCCATCTATGGGGTCGAGAATTTGTGGTGTATACTGATAACAATCCACTGGCATTTCTAGAAAAATATAGAGATACATCATCTCGTTTAATACGTTGGTCCCTTAAGCTCTAAGAATATAATAATAAAATTATATATCGAAATGGCAAAGCCAACGCAAATGCTGATGCACTATAACGAATGCCAGAAATTGCCTTATTGACCATATTAAGCAATTAAACTCAATCCAAGAACTTAAAGAAATAGGTCAACAAAATGCGGAAATTCAGGAAATTGATTATTATTTTAAAAATTCAGCACTTATAACAAAAATGCAACAAACTATCCCATTACAAAATCTTCACTGGGAAAACGATTTATTAAGTCATATTTGTCCCTCAAATTTTACGAGAATCAGTACTGTTACAATATCATGATGGTACTTTAGGAGGTCACTTATCGCATAGAAAAACAAAATCAAGAATCTTTCAAAAATATTATTGGCCTAACATGGATAAAGACATCAAAAAATGGTGTAAAAAATTGTCAAACCAGAAAAAATACTGGTCAAAAAAATGAAAGCACCATTAAAGCCAATGCCAGTACCTCCAGCTCCAATGGAGATGATCGTAATGGACATCTTTGGTCCATTACCTCAAACTACTTCAGTTAATATTTATATTTTGGTAATGAGCGATTATTTAAATGGCCTGAAACCTTTCCAATACCAAATCATAAAGCTGAAACAATTTCAAAGATGAGCAAATTGTTTTTCGGTATGGAGTTCCGAGAAAGTTACTCACCGATAGAGGAAGAGAATTTATGATTGAACTCTTATCAGAAATAAATAAATATTTTGGTATATTAAAATTAAGCACCACACCTTATCATCATCAAACTGATGACTTGGTGGAGAGACTCAACTACACGTTAGTCAGCATGTTATCTTCCTATGTTAACCAGCAACAAAATGATTTGAATGTACTCATAGCCTCATGTTTGTTCGCCTATAGAAATGCAGTGCATTTTGGAACGGTATATACTCCGTTCTACCTCATGTACTTGCGCAATACCAATATACCAATTGATTTGATATTTCAGAAACCTATAAGTCAATAAATGGAGGAACCAGATTATGTGACTTTAATGAAAGAACACATGCAGAAGGCATGGCTAAGAGCAGGTCTCAATATAAAATATAACCAAGAAATAATGAAAGATTCCTATGATAAAAAGGCAAAAAATCCTAAATTATCAATCGGTGACCAAGTTATGGTGGAAAATCCAACCATTAAAAAAGGTCAGACACCGAAATTGAGTCGAACATTTAAAGGCCCCTATATTATCAAAAAGATTTTCGACAACAATCTGTTATTACAAAATTCTAAGAAACCCAGAAAAGAACCCGAATTAATCTATATGAACCGATGTAAAAAAACTGATTCTGATTTTAAAGGTAAGACCGATAGTAAATTATTTGATAATATTACTAAAATTCAACAGCCATCATCAGTAGAATTAACAAGTAATACACCTAGGTATAATTTGCGGGATTATTACTTTGTTTATTATTTCTTTTATTAATTGATAATATTAATACATTAAACATTAATAGATGTTTCACTAACATTTCAATAATTAACCAAAATACTTCAATAGATATTAAAATTATAGTGAGTGCTGATAAATTACTCTTTTATCATCCGACGTATACCCTGAATTACGAGTATTTATTTTAAGGAATCTAAAAAATACCCTAAAATATAAAGTAGCCATTACCATCTACGAATACAATACTTTTTATCATTGCAAAATACAAAAGAAGATTCAGTTTAAGAGAATGACGATTCATATGAAAATATCCCATGGCGAACGATCCTGGTTCTATCAAACGGATCAATCAGAAAGAATCCTTTGTATACTCTACTGTTCTAATAATTATAGAGGAATTTTTTGTGGCATCTTAGATAAAAATAAAAATAGTATTATCCTCACGGACTTAATATCAGGTAATTATACCGTAGAGTGGAGACAACAAATTCTGGTAAAAAGCCAGTGGGAGTTAATCGATTCGGTATTAACATCCTTTATGATTTATAAAAACGAATCAACCCGCAAAATGTCCATTGATCGATTAAATAAAATTTTGGATACTCATAAAGGTCCATCTGTAAAACGATTTAAAAATCTTATCTTTGTTGAACAAATAAATAGAAAATTTCAAAATAATAATGAAATTATGAAAAATCTGATCCTTGATTTGATTCCTCGGTCAAATCGCTCCTTCCTTGCACTTATTGTAATTACAACGTTTATGTTTTTTACTGTCATTTCACTTTTCTCCTTTTATCTAATAAAATATGTAATTAAGAAAAATGTAAAAATCCTTGTAGAAGAAGAGAAATATCTTCAATGGTTGCATCAGTTGTATACGAATCAACTGATTTATAGCAACCACAGTATGAAACAGGTATCTTATTAAAGTTACCATGTTTCCATATGCTATATTTTAAAATAATTGTTAATACACAGTTATACGATTTTGAATATAGACTGGTGTTACGACAAAATATATTTATACTTTTTATATTTATACTTATAGCCAAGTTCCTGAATCAAAGAATTCAATACAAAAACGTAGACAAACCGCAAAGCCTTCCAGATATACAACCACGACCAAATTTAACAATGTCACTCAACCAAACGTCTCAGTACCATCCCGACAAGTTATACAAGACCATATTACAAAAAATTTAAAGATACATTTAAGTCAATATTTACCCAATAGTGATGAAAAGGCCATGTTACACGTCGTTAAATATCAAAAACCCCTTACCAAGAATGCGTCAAATTAATTAACAACCACGACGATTTATTCTTTCCGAACAGTATAAGATTAGAAGTGGCATCTATACCAAATCAGTGTAAATTCCTCAGTACAGCAAAACGCGTCATGTATATATACAACATTAGAAATCCAGGTATTAAATATCTTAAAGATATCATTCCCCATATCAAAGAAACAACATATAAACACGAAAATTTTCACTTTCATGTACGTAATCAAGCAATTACACTTAGAGTAGGTCGTATATCTCCTCCAACTCTAGTAGAAAAATACCACCCTATTCAAGCAATGGATCTATCAGGCAGAGTCAGATCATTATG
The DNA here is from genome assembly GCA_037834085.1 of Bipalium vagum. Taxonomy (NCBI): domain Eukaryota; kingdom Metazoa; phylum Platyhelminthes; order Tricladida; family Geoplanidae; genus Bipalium; species Bipalium vagum. The sequence goes on along the minus strand of JBBMKC010210940.1, from coordinate 1,759 downwards.
CTTTGAGACCACCAAAAGCGATACCGTAATTGTAGTGGAAGATTTATATTGCTCCAAATTTATACCCAACACCATATTACATTACAACGAAACTGATATGGTATACCAGGCAATACAAACAAAAAACGCATATTACTTACCCAGAGCGGAATTAGAATACATACAAAATAACGCCGTATTTGTAGAGGTGACTACTTTTAGAGCGAGTTCCGATATCGAAACGCACGTTCTATTGGCAGTTTACATTATGGAATACATCGGAAGTACGATACTCATAGAGATAGTCACACCCAGGAGGTTTGTTAAACTAAATGTAGCCATGACAGGCATTGAAGATCACGCGTTTCAAAAAGGCCGCGATGAACCAAAGACATGGAAGGCGATTCAAGAAGCGGTAAAAAACAAAATCGTCATTTGCCAGCAAGTTGATTATTTACCATTTGATCTATTTACCATTTGCGGCATTCATATAGAATCTGTGACCGGATATATTGATATACCGCAGCTTCAGCATCTGAAACAATTATTGAACATAACCCCGCAAGGCACTGTGCGTTTGCTATTAGATATTCCAGATATTGCCAAGCTCGACAAGCTCAAGAATGGACCAAAGTGTCAAAGTTACACATATGCTAAGGGAATTATGGTTCAAAGTGGAACTACGAATATTAAATGAATTAAAAGCTGTAACCACGAGTGTCAAATTTAACCAAGCTAATGAGGAAATATTGAACCCAACACCAGCCATTCCTTCTAACATACCCACACCAGAACCTAAGAGTCGTGGACATAAAATACTTAAGTCCATATTCGAAAAAGGAAAAGCAGTGACATTGGCAATGGATAACAGATATAGCGCTGTTAAGGCATCCGATGAATCAAACTCTGAATATGAGGATTGTATCCTAACCATAGAAGACCCCAGGGATACATCCCTAGAAATGGTTACTGTACACATGAAACGCGAAACACAGAGTTGACAACAACGAATGAAGAAATGCATGAATCTACAATAATCACCAACAATCAAACCTTACCCTTGACAACAAGGAAAAGATTAAATATCCCTAACAGAAAGCCGGAAAATCAGAAAAGAATTAAACCAACTAAAAATAAAAATCCAATAATTCAAACATAAAAACTGAACCTGTTTACAGACACAGATGTTCCCATTTCCAATATAGAAGGAAGACCGGTTAAATATTATGCAAAGGCCTTACACAATTTTCAAATTCCCACACAATTAATGTCACAAAATGGTCAAATAATAACAATAAAATGATTAGTGGCTGAGACGCAACAGGGTGAGGAGATTATCATTCACCTACCAAACAATCAGTTCACTTTTGAGGACAAAAGTTCTCAAAGTGAAGGAGAAATGTGGGGATTCTCAGGCCAACTACCAGAGGACTAAAAATAAAAAGAATCCTTGTTAACATTCTATGTGACTTGTATATGATTCAAATCCAATTTTTTATATTTGTGCATGATCTTGGGCAACTTAACCTATCTCTGATGTGATTTAATTTTTGTTGAATCTTTTATATGATAAATCTGTGTAATTTTTAAGATAATGTAATTATAATATTATTAAGTAGAACGTTTTAATGAATGTATATTGTAATTATTAGTAAATCCTGTGAAATATTTAAAATTAAATAAATAATATAAATAAAATTCATAAAAATATGGAAGAAATTAAAAATAATTCTAAAATTAGAATAAATAACAAAAATCATTACTAAAAATAAAAAGTGAT
>JBBMKC010210929.1:0-13065 GCA_037834085.1 Bipalium vagum | reverse complement strand
GCCGAGAGATATCAAAAAGACATACTTCATGACTTAGATATAGTTGGCAAATGCTTAGTCTTTCCAAAAGCAGCATTAGTTTTTCAACAAGATTTGGCTTCTCCTCATAAGGCCAGAAAATTGTGAACTCAATGCCCAAAAGTTTACAATTGGTCATGAAATCAAAGGGATATCCTTTTCAATGTGAAGACTTGTTCATTTAATAAAGTTCGTTGTTTAAAATATTCTTTTCAAATAAAATTAGTATTTTTTATAGGGGGTGAACAGACTTTTTACGCGCATTGTAATGAAGACAATGAAGAAGATAATTTGGTGAAGGTAGTTTGATGTTTCCTATACATATCTCATTTTACAGTTTTGTATTTATTTGCTATTTTTTACTTTAGTCACAAGTAAATTCTGTAAGTAGGTTTGACTGTGCGTTGTGTATGCAAACATAAATGATTTTATAACTAAAAATAAGGAAAATATTATAATAATACATAAAAATGAATTTATCTTCTTGTCTCTCTTATTAAAAACCTTAGTAATGCATAAAACAAAAATAGTGTTAAGTTAATAATAGTAATAAAATATAAATAATAATAATAAAAATAAAATGAACATGTGATAGTTAGAAAAAAACCAGTGCATCTGCTGGACAGATACCGCAGATGCCTTTGGCTCTGCAAATCACGAAATGCTGTGGTTTACATTGTAAAAGAATGGACTTAATGCTAGTTAAATATTTTATGAAGTCATTATATACAAGGGTTACGACAGTCTATGTCCGTTTTATCTCAGTATTAATCCAACTAATATCTGTAACTGGAGTGTCCTGGGGTTAAGGTAAGCAATGGGAATTAAGGAATTTTAGACTATTTCCAGTATCAGAAATAGAAAGTTTAAAATATTTCTACATTTAACATTACCATTCCACTTAAGAAATAGTGTGGTGAATAATTTAGCTCTGTCTACACATAGTGAAAGGAAGAAAAAAATAAAGAAAATGTTTGGGTTCGACCGGTTTATGAAAAGAAGCTGAGAGCAATGACTGACCCGACATTGCTCTAACATTTCATAATTTGTACACTCCCGCGACTTTGAGCAGTTTCGGGATGGTCTCTACTTATGATGATTACCACATCTACAATATGGGGGAGGATCTAAGATTCCTTACAAGCAATGGAAAAAAATTTAGGTAACTCTTAATCGATTCATTGCTTTATACTACACGAAAAGATTCCGTATCAAAACCATGATTGATCTCGACATTGCTCAGCAATAACTCAAAGAATTATCTTAATACAGAGAGAACATGGTGAACTAAGTTTCGGGTTTTCGTGAAAGCACTTCGTGCTAAAGATATTGGATACAAATTTTTTATTTTTACTGAGGAAGTTAATTTAAAAGTAATATAAGTTATATTTTTGGAAACAAGAATATTGATGAGACTATAATAACTCTGCACCGAGGACTGAGGATATATTATTTCATCATGTGACGAAGCCATATGGACCAGAGAGGGGTTCTGGGAATTACGTCTTTAAGTGTGAGATCCATTAACATCATGAGCTCACTGGCTTTTCGCGAAAAAAGAGAGGAGCAATAAATTGGCCTTAAAATTCCTAATCTTTAACATGGCAAAGAGGAGAGAAATTCTCAGTAGACTTCGCAATTTGCAAATTAAAATCAAACTAATGTTTTTAATCATTGTTCCTTCGTCTAGACCAACCCAAAGCAAAAGACAATGAATGTTACTGTTGAATTTCCAGAAGAATTTTGGATTGGATGTTGACAAGAATGTCATTACGTATGAAATTAAAATCTCGTTAAGACCTGATTTAATTATAAAGTCTGGTAAAATCAAAACGGAAATAAATCTCATTAACCTAAAAGTCTCTTACGATGAGTACGATAATTTTTTGGAGGGTCGTAAAAAAACCAGAAGAAATATGAATCAGTAACTAAAAATTAAGGGTTGCAACTCACAGTAAAGTACACCTATAGACCATCAGCATTGACCGTTTAAGCTCCTTTGATTCAGATAATGATAATTAAAATTTTCTCTTTTCTGGTTCAGATCTTTATCAATGGGTTCAAAATAAACTTGGAAAAAATAGGATCACATTGAATGAGTCGAACTAATCAAATAGCCCATGGCTTATGACTAGAGGAAGAAAAGGATCACAAATATTATATAAATCATTTTATGGTGTGGGTTAAAACTTTTAAAAGTAATAATTAAATTCTTATGTACTTTCTGGAATAATTAATCACAAGAACTTTTCCATAAAAGCATCAATTTTTGTATGCTTCAATTATTTTAATGTCTACTTTTCTTAGTTTTTTCGTCATTAATTTGACCTAGGTTATACGTAGGTGTGAAAGTAGACGCATTGAGAGCTCTGATAAATTATTCTTAGACTCAGATAAGGTTTTATTATTTTGAAATCTTTTTTTAATTGTTTTCTGGTGCTGGTCGAGTATAGGGTAAATGCATCTCATAAAAGAACGAGAAGTTTTTTGAAGTACTTTGAAAATCTAAGTATATTATTTATATACAAATAGACACTTGTAAGTGCATGGAATTTTTAGGAAAGCCCTAAAAGAAGATCCACATGAATTAAAAATTTCGCAAGCTTATCACAGAATATTTATTTTCAAACAATTGGTAGAAAATCATCTTAAATATCGATACTGGAGAAAGATTATAACTGTGGATGAGAAATGAGCATTCTTCTACACTTATGACAGAAAAACTCAGTAAATATGTGGAGGCAAGAAGCCGCTGTGCATGCCAAAAGTGATAAATTTGGAAAAAATTTCTGTAAAAAATACAGTGGAATTTTGAGGAAATTATCCACGTAAAGTTTATTCTTAGAGGTGCAATCTGTTAAGTATCCATTGGACACAACATGTAGATATTTTATTTTTTTGAGAAATTTGAACTTGAGAGTAACGTCTTCATAATAAATCAGAATTCTTTCTCGTTCTGTTATTGTTAATTCTCTTATTTTTGACCATTTTTCTAATATTATTTATATTAATATGACAAATAAGCACAACTTCGAAAAATGAGGTCTACCAATAAAAATAAATCTGTGTAATAAAACAATAGAAATCATTTTATTAATTCTTGTAACAGTAATGTCCTTAAATTAAATGCAGCATAAAAATAATATAAAACTATAGCAGAATCTAAAAATAAATGCCAAAGTTGAGAATGAATCTTATTTCAAATTTCGACATTCAGGTACCATTTTTTTAAAATCATTAAGTTATATCAAATTAAAAATGTCACTTGTAAACTAACACAAAAAATAAGAGTATTTGTATAATCTTAATAAACTTTTCTGAAAAAGTAGATCCCGTACGAATATATGATATTCATGTTATATTTAACATTGTTAGTACCTGTCTAATACTTTTGAGCGGTAGTGCATATAATAAACCATGGGCGGCCAAGTTGATGTATTAAAGACCCACATAAGATTCAAATGTGAGTAAGAGCCACAGAAAAAATTGATATTTGATTATTGTATACTTAAAGAAATAAGAGAAACAAAAAAGTAAAGCAAATTACTTTATTTAAATACCTAAAGTCGTTGTTCACTTCATAAAAAGCCCCAGGTTGTCCACCTCTGTTTTTAACTCCACCTCTAATTTTGAGTCAATAGTTTGCCAGTTACTTGCTATTATACCTCTTGTTCGTAGAGGCAACGTGACACACAATTAACATTAGCACATAAAATAAATGTCTTCGTTTAATTTAAAATATCTCACCGCTTTATATTATTAATAAAATATAAATAAATAAAAATTATTATGAATACCATCGACCCGACTCATTTCTGCAGTTTATTTTGAATTTTATTTTTCATGACATTAAACTGAACTTTATTCTAAAATATTATAAGAGCTATGAAAAGTTGATAACATCGTTCATAGATTAACCATAAGATTTGATTGTCACAATTTACAATAAATGTCAATAAATTTTATTTGTATATTTGGCATACCACCAGCGATTTTCTTTGTAAGGCCTTGCTCTGACTGCCTAAGCCTATAATTGTGCTAAAGAATGAGTGTGCTCTCATTCATCAAGTTATTATGAAGTGAATCTGAACATTTGTGAAATCTATAATAAAAGATCTTCTTGTCATCGTTCTTATTTTTCTCATACATCTACTACGGTCTGATCATCTGTGAATATAATTTGAAGGAAATCAGGCTTAATGGTTGATTTTAATAAAAGGTTATTGACGTACCATTAAAACAAACATTGACAAACGATGAGTGAAATAGTGACAATTCTGAAGCTGGTTGATTTTATCCAGGCAAATGATTCGACGAGTTTCAAAGAAAACGCTTCATGGCACATGGGGGACGTTATCAATTTTATGGATTTATTGAATGAGAAACAAAAGGAAAATGCCGTTCAGTGGTGTAGAGAGATCAACGTTTATTTGTTGCACAAAATGTTTGAAAAAGTAATATTTGTAGACTCTATTAGATTCATTAAGAATAATTTAACCTATTATAAAAAACACCATCTGCGCGATAATGAAGAGAAGACCTGGCTCCATGTTGCAGTAAAGGCAAACCGAAATCAGGATATTTTGATCTATCTTTTACAGGATATAGAGGTCGATGTGAATAAGACCGACCTGAACAGTTTTACGGCTCTGCATATTGCTTGCATGAAACATGAACATGTCGTTGGAGAGCTGGAAGTACTGATCAAAGAACCCAGCCAGCTACTGGCTCGAACCTTCGATGACGTTACTCCTCTTGAACTGGCTTGTACGGACAAAAATAAGCTGAAAGAAATTCTAAATATTAAATATATTAAACTCAAAGATTTACTAATTGAGATTGATAAGATTTCCAAAGGATTACTGGTTACCGAAGAATATCACTTTGCCACCAATTTATCTATTGAAAAGTTGTGGTTGGGTCTTTTGCAGAAAAATAACAAATACCGACTGATCAACTTCATAAAGAATGATAAAAATTTTCTCGACAAATACTATCTTCGATCAAAGGAAATTTTCTCGATTTTTGACATGTGCCAGGAGAATGGTCAAGGAATTTTGACTTTCATCGATAAGAAGTATTTCGACAGTAATACCCAAATGACGACCGAAAAGCTTTTCATGGAACTGACTGGCCTGTCGATTAAAGAAGAAACCAGTACAGATGGTCACTATACGGAAAACCAGTTTCACAACTCTTCAATGTTCTTAGCCATCATTACGGGTCGATTCGAAATCGCCTCCCTGTTATTGACATGTTGCCAGTTTCGGGTCATCTTGTACGGTCTGTTGTCATGCTTGATTTGCCAGAATCTGTTATTGGTTACGGAATTCCCCGACCAAGTCTTGGAGAGCATACAGAAATTCAAGGATTTCTGTGAAAAATATTCAGTAGCTGTACTGAATCGAACCATGTTTCGAGATTATACAGAAAATAAAAGTATAGTATCCCGATTTCTGGTCAAGCCCAATATTTTGGGCAGTCAAAAGATACTGGACATCGCATATCTGGCCAAATGTTCCAAGTTTCTCAGCTTACCATCATGTCAAAATGCCCTGACGAATCTGTGGTACCGAAGGACTCGAAGATGTCCGGCAGTGAAATTTTTTCTTCATTCTATAATCCATTGTATTTTTCTGTTATTGTTCTCCTACGTTTTGGTCAGTAAGATTCACTACCATATTTCAGGAATTGAGATATATTGTTATATTTATGGACTGGGGTATTTTATGGAAGAGTCTCGTCAAATATATATTTACAGGCAGACAGACTTCCTGAAATCTTATTTTCAAGATGCAACGAACTATATTGATATTTGTTCCATTGGGTCTATGTTGTTGGGATTTATTTTGAGACTCAGTTTATATGTTCCCTTAATTCACGACCAAGGCGACGAAGGAATGTTTCTGGAAAGCAAAAATTCTAATTTAATCGCAATAAGAATAATCTTATGTATTTCTCTGATTCTCTTTTTTATGCGCATAATTTATTATGGATCGATATTTGAACAGATAGGTCCAAAGCTGAAAATGATTAGTAAAATGATTATAACCAATTTAATGCCCCTCATTTTCATATTCATTGTTTTCATCATATCTTTTGGTGTAACCTTTCAAGCACTTCTATATCCAAACAGTTTCTATGGTTTGAATCATAGTCAAAGCTTCGAAAGACGTCCTTTTCCTTTTGTGATAGCTGACATATTTAAAAGAACAACATACACTATATTCCACACTCATTACGCTTTGGAAGAAATGGAACATCAGGAAAGTCCTTATTTTGTGAACTATGAAGGCAATATTGCAGTATTTTTTCTTTTGGTTATATTTATGATTGTCGTTAACATCATGCTCATGAATTTACTGATTGCATTGTTTAGTTATACTGTCCAAGCCATCATCCAGAAGTCATCAGAGTCATGGAAAATGAATAGATACAAAGATGTAAAAGAATATTATGATCGATCTATGCTTCCACCACCGTTAAATATTGGTGAAATAATTCTCGAAATAATCTTAACTCATACAAGAAAACCAAAGGTCCTGGAAGTGGACGCAGAAGAAGGACAAAATTTAACAGATAACAATTGGAGCAAAGAAAAAGAACTTTCAGTATCGTACAAAATAATCCAGGCTTTTGCGTTACGGGAGCACAGACATAAACTCATAGTTATTCAAGAGGATGAAGAGTACGAAAGGAAAATTGAGATAAAAGCTATGAGAAAAGCAATAGAAAAATTGGAAAAGATAATCAAATAACATTATAATGTGTAACGGATTTAGAAGCTTTCAATTTTAATATTAACTTATTAAATAAAAATCTTTTTTTGGATTTTAGTTCTAAAAAAACGTTGGAAACGTTCCGAATTTGATTTTTACTTAAGTAAAAATGTTTCTATAAATTTTATTTTTAATCTTCATTAAATAAATTTTCGTAACCTTAATTTGGTGAAAAACAACCTTTAGACGCAAATTGTTTAAATTGGCTAATTAAATCAATTTTAATAATTAATTATCCAATTTAAAGAATTGGCGCATAAGATTGTTTTAACCCGTTATTTTTCTTATCATATCGTATTAAATTTCTGAAATTTATATTATATAATTTGGTAAAACATGTTAGGCGTTCATTAATTCTGATCGAAGATTAACATAATCAATAACGTTATTTATATTTGTAATTGAATTCAAAATAACAATTTATTATAAATATTTGAATATTTAATGTAATTTATATAGGTTTAGAAATGTTATTTGTTTAAATAAATACTTTTAGAAGGCGCAATAAATGAATAAGCCAAAATTAAATTTCAGACATGTACTAATGTTTTCATTCGATATGTTGTTGAAATCAGTAACGGAAGAACATCAAATGTTTAAGGAAATATTTGGCGATAAGACTCCATCATTGTTAAACTGTAAATTCTGGTTTATCACATTTAAATAAGCCGACATTGATCTAAACGGTGAAGAATAACAAGAACAGCCAGAAAAATTTGAAGATAGTGAATTGAAAGATTTGTTGAATAACAACTCAGCCCAAACAGAGAAACAGGTAGGTTTGAAATTAAGTACGCATAGATAAAAATTCCACACGGCTACATGTGCTAAAAAAAATTCAAAATAAGTCATTCATAATTTGAGCCACAGCTTTACTTATTAGTCAAAGAGTCACAAATTATTAGGTGCGGTGAAAAATCGAGTTTTGTCCATAATCTTTAACTTAAGAAATTATGATTGATCAAGGACAGGCGTCAACGTCCACCACATGGCGTAATACTTGTGATAAGAAAGTTTTGCTTTGTATTTGATTAGAATTTGAATGGTGTTGAGTGCCCCGAACCCTTTGAAATCTAAGGAAACAGTTAAACGATATCAATATCAAATAAAAAGATTAAATGATAAATTGATTAAAACAAGAGTTACAATAGTCAGCAATCAACGCAAGGTAATTCTTTTGCATGACAATGCAAGACTACATCTTCATTCGTTAAGCAAGCACGGTTAGACCTATAATAAGAAATCCGTGTGCATCCAGTGTAATCTCAATTTATATGGATACAACAGATTTATATTAATTCAGGTGAATGACACATCCTGTATAAGATATGATATTCAATTCGTGTGATGTTCAAAATTGGGTGTCAAACTGAACTTTTATTGCCGCGGAATATCCATGTTGCCAGATTTATGAGAGAAAGTTATTTTTAACGATGGAAGATACTTTGATTAATCTTAATGAATCTATTTGTCATAAATAAAATATTAATTTTCTTATAAAGTCTAAAACTAATGCTTTCTCATAATATAAAATAGAGGTGATAACATAAAAATCCAGTGAAATTAAAACATTTTATAAATATAATATATTTAATTTTATGGTGTACTAATTTTGGAAAATATCTGTTGAAAATGTTTTAAAAATTTTACTTTTTATAAATTACATTTTTAACGATTGGATAAAATAATTGAGAAGTGAAGAAAACATTAAAAAGGGAAAAAGTTTACTGATAACAGTTCTTATATTAAAAGATTTTAGGTGAGATCAATTTTAATTTACAAGTTTCTGAAAGTAACGTATTTTTTATTGACAAAGTTGAATTTAATGTAAGCATGAGAGCTAAGAGAGATCGATCTTTTAAAGAAAAAAATCTATTTAGGTTGTACTATCTGTTTGCTGTACAATGAATATGGAATCTTTATTTTGTATTATGCTGCTCAAACTCGTCCTTTTTGAATATATAAAAAATCCTATAGCTTTACTTATAAAAATATGTATACTATATCAGTTTTAATAATGGACAATATTCCTTTGATTAAAATTACAAGAATAAGGAAATTCATAGATGAAAACTGTTTCAGTTTATTATTTTTATTTTCATACTCACCTTTATTAAACCCCACGGATAAGTTCTTTTCAAAACGGAAGGAATTTGTACGAAGAGAGACAAAAAAAAATCTTTAATGAAACTTATAAATAATGGGTCAAGGCTTATTATAAATGAAGATTGCTCCAGTTTCTATCGCAACATGGCTTCATATATTCTAAGATGCATGAACATGGAAATTATTAATGAATAAATGTATTTCTGTTTGAATATTTTTTTAACGTTATGAACACATACCTCTTGTAATTAACATAGACTTTTACAATGTCAGAAATAACCTTAACATTGTCAAAATAGAGGTGAAAACGATGTAACTTTCTTATCTTCTGATCATTTTCTGACTAGGAGTAGATGTTACGCATGGCACATACCTGTCAGTCCGGTACACTGGGCGACTTAGGGAGTCGAGACATCAATCAAATTGGTTGAGGATCGGATTATATGAAAATACAGTACTTGTTGAAAATAAAATTCTTGTAAGTTATCTTATGATAGAACATTTCATAAACGATGATACTGATGTTCAAATTGAGATTAGAATCTAATGGTTTATCGTATGTGACCTAAGTACGTTACCGATAGATCTAATTTGAAGTCGGCTCAAAATAAAAATAAATTGTCTTATTTACATTTGTGTGCCTTTATTTCTTATTTTATTTGTTTAAATAGTAATTTTCATTTGATTCTATAATAAATATTTCTATAATAACTGTTGCTTGACGTACTGTTATTCATTTTTTTATTGGACGGATTACAATGGAAGTATAGACTGCACCGGTATTGTGATTAGTTTCTATAAATGTTGTAAACTTACATTGTTTTTATTTTTAAGGGGTAGTGTGTGATAGCAAGATAACGCTATAAGCATTACTGAGAGTTGAATAGTCTTGATTTATTGAAATATGAACATTATGACTATTATTTTAGTCACAGCTAATATCTTTGTAATTATGCGATAAAATTTTCACGTTTTATTATGGGTATGTATAAGTCTTAATTTTCTTTAATAATCGATTACTGACATCAAAATATCCTTTGAAAATACAGAACGAAAATGTACTTGTGCTGTGGGAAATGGCATTCTCTCCAGAATAGAGCATATCGATTTAAATATTTTAGCAGCATTTTGCTCTGATGAAATATATTTTCCTTTTTGAATCAAAGGCTCTATTCAATAAGTTGACAGTTAACATATATAGGCTGAAATGAACGTGAAGAGTTTCATGAACAGATATAAGAGTCGATTTTTTAAAGATGCCATCTAGAACCAGACTCAACTGTTTTACTTATAAGTCCGTCATCCAAAGCGTCCATATTTTAACTCAATTTATTAAATTGATAATGTTAGAACTATTTTCTGTTATAATTTTTTCGAGAATACTGAGAATTTAGATTTATTGTACAGGGTCTTCCAAAAGAAGCTTTACTACTTATAACATATTAAATATTAAGTAGTTTTGTTTAAATAAATTAATATTTAACATTATTCTAGCTAAACATTTGAAAATTAAATATAGATCGTTATAATATGCAACAACGGGCAAAAATTGTCAAAATATTTTATCAAATCGGTAGTTCAATTTCAGTAACCGTTAAAAAATTAAATGCAAAATTTGGGAAAAAATGTCCATCAAAACCAACAATTTACATTCTGTTTATTGCTTTTGAAGCACTTGGCTCGGTGGCAGATAGACCAAAATCTGGACGACTTCGATCTGCGCGTATACCTGAAAATATTGCAAGTACACGAGAAAGCATTGAAGATAATAAATGCACCTCAATTAGTCATAGAGCACAGGAATTAAACCTCTCAAAGTCCAGTTTGTCGCGGATTATGCATGAAGATTTGCATATGAAAGCCTATAGGTTTTCGTAGTTCAGAAGCTTAAAGAATCAGACCATCAAATTCGTCTGAATTATTGTAATTGGTTGTTAGAAAGATCAATTGCGGGTCCTCATTTTTCAAAAAAAATCATTATGAATGATGAAAGTCATTTTCACTTGAGCGAAGATGTTTTTAATAAACAAAGACAACACTTCGGAACAAATCGCTATGATCTCAATTGACTTATGCCAAAAAGTTATGCAAAATTCCATAAAAATAGTTCAAACATTTTAATGACATCATATTAAAAATATAAATTTTTGTAATATCTGTGTTTAAATAAAGGTATAAATAAAAATACTTGGCTTTTTAATTTTATGTACGGAGAAATAGCGACTTAAAGTAGTAAAGCTTCTTTTGGAAGACCCTGTATATGTGGAAATATCAATTTCTAATGAACTTCGCTAACGACAGAGTTTTTAATTACAGCAAATATAATACACATCAGGTCTAGTCAATAGAAACGGGTTAGGAAAATCTATTTTTAGAAAATCTCTTTTCTTAGTCAAACAAAACCTTACACTCTAAAGATTGTTCAATAAGGTATTTTTGTACACCCAGGAGATAGAGCAGCAGCTACAATCTCAGCTTTAACTGGAGGTTGAGTAGAAATACTCGTTATTACATTATTTATGTTCTAATGGCATTTAACTCCAACTGTTAATGGATTCTCTATTTTCTCTGAAATTTAAATACCTTTATATATCGTAACAATATAATAATACTGTTTTTGCTTATTTTTACTATTTAATTTTAAGAGTAGAAAAGAGTAATGGTTTAATGTTCCAGTTAATTGTAAAAATTTTTAATATTAATGATAATTTGAGAAGGAAATAATAATTTTAAAACAATTAATAAAATTTTTCAATTTCTTCTTTTGGTTTTAATTTCCGGCAGTCTGGTTAATTAGTCATCCGACTCCTTATTTCACTTTAGGGAGTCTACAATCTTCTTAGTGTAGATTGACATCTTATAATTAAAAATGTGTCATTTTGATCTAATTTATCAACAAAGAAAATTTTTATTTTGATTATTATTAATACACCGTGCTATTTAAAACTTTTGTAAAACAGTATAATAAATAAATATCTAAAAACAAGTCTTAGTTAATTCATTATCATTAATTGAATTCGGTATACTACCTTGATACACACACACATAAATATATATATCATCGGTATATATATATGAGTTTGGATAAAAAGATACATACCATTTCATTGAATTCTTTCAAACATTTATCAGTAAGTTTTGTTAAAGAAATCGAACAGCTTTCCATTCTTTAATAACATTTTACTGTTCAAAATAACAAAGTCAAAATTAAACTTAACATTGTTAAAATAGACCCTTACAATGTCAAAATAGGGATGAAAACTGTGTATATTGACTTTTAGTTTAAATAAAACGTAATAGAGCCATGTCAGGTACGTGATCTATGAATGTATGATAAATGATCTAACCTTGAAAGGATTTACATTATTTTTTTAACTAAGTAATTTTTAGTTTATATACATGACATATACACATATATATATATTATTTTTATTTTTATATTTATATATATTTAATGACATTTTTCTTTTGTAGAAGAAATTATTATCGTTCAGTTCGTGAGGAATCTATTAATTGAGTTTTTTAATCTTTCCAATAGCTCTCAAATGATATGAAACTGCTTTAACACTTACCCCAAGATTAGTTGCAATTTCTAGAATTGTTAAGCGTGGATTTTGTTTGTCAAATTCTTTCATTTAAGTGTCTCTCTTTGAACTGTGCGTACAACGCAAACATTATTTCCAAAAGCTCCTCTGACGTTCCTGGTTGTTTACATAACCCTCTATCCAAGTTTAGATTCATACTGAAAAATAATCTACTAATCTTAATTGGAGCTATCCATCTTAATCTTTATAATTATAAAATTATATAAATATCAAAACATAATACTCCCTCCGTCCGGAAATATGGTATACATTTGAGAAAAAATAAAATAAATCAAAAAATGTACATGACAAGTATATTTTATTAACTTTATTTGAAACATTTTAATTAAGTAAGAATGATTTTTTTCACTCGAAATTTGATTTGGCTTTATTGTACGATTCTCGGCGATTTAATGGTGTATTCTTTATTTGTGCTAAAGTGTTTGAATAGTTTTTAGATTTTTTTCCGCATCTTTCTTTCTTTTTTAGAAGAAACATCGACACATATTTTACCTTCTCTGTATTGAGTTTGTGCTGCATGCCAAATTCTACTAACGGTTAGCCTGGAAACTCGAAAC